>BGPR01039431.1:0-14312 GCA_013235015.1 Araneus ventricosus
TCCAGACGGTAATCCCCGAAAATGTTGTGAATATTCCCATAAGAAGAAACCCCTCATCGCTCCTCAAATGAACAGATCTAAGAGTATAATCAAAAGAGTTATCAGGGAAGTCTTTTAGATAAGACTGTAAAATGACCAATTTCATTTGCTTGAAGTAAAACAGGAAAGGAAATAAACATAAAAAATTCCACCTCGTCTTTTGAGAAATACAGGATGTCTGAGAAAAATCTTTATTAGTCTAAAAATTAATATCAAAACTACTAAAAGGTCATGTGAGTCACAGTCTGTGGAAAAAAGAAGTAGAAGTAAAACAAATCTAAGAGATATCTTCTAGAATCAATAGTCTGAGGTAGATGGTGCTAATCACTCTCAGCTGTAATAATAAAGGAAAATGGCAACTTCTCTCAAAAGAAAGCGTAGTGTGTGTATCGTGGTTAGCGGAAACAAAATCACAGAAAGCCATGCAAAGAAAATTTCGTCTGAGATACCAAAAAAGTTCACCAAGGGTGCCTTTAATTTATGCATGGATCGAGAAGTTTAAAGATTCGGGACATGTTAAAAACACTTGGCGGGAAATCGGATTCAGACTGGGCATTCATCCTGCTACTGCATTAGCTCACATAGAACTACAATGAGTGTAGTGTAAAAAAATAAATATATGAAACATCATTGTAAAGTTAAGTGTGAGCGATCCTCTTCCATGAACGGGCAGTAGTAGCTCGAAATTCTATTTATTCATGTTAACGATGATAATACAAGTTAATTAGTTAACGTAGTCATAATTCAAAAAATAACCATGACCAGAATTGAAGAGCTAACGCGCGGAGCGGCTCGTCTTTGCAGACAGGTTGCATATTAAATAAAAAGTAACGTTAACAATGCGCAGAGAGCTTAAATACTTCGATGAAGGTCGCTACCCGGAAAAGACTCATGACTCTGGAAGTTAAAGTAGAAGTACGGTTCTTAAGACTGAAGTAAAAGTAATTTAAAAGGAAATAGAGTTAAAAATAATTCATTTAAAGAATGTTATAAAGATAAATCATTACACACACACACACACACACATATATATATATATAAACAAAAGAAAACATTAAAAACATTTCAGAAAGGGAAAAACCAAATAACAATGTAGAACATAACGCTAACGTCCGGGATGCGTCATCAGCAGGGAAATCTCAAATGAACGTATATTTATTATTGGTGTTTTCGAACACCGCACTATCTCTTCGATTAATTATTAATTTCTTGATTGGTTATTGCTCTTTTTGTATATAAATGTTTTTATCTTGATTTCTGTATTTGTTTACTGTTGTGTATTTATATATACACAATAGTTAACTATTTATATAAAGTTAAATATTTTACAAACCATTAAAATTCAAATAACATTTTCAGTACATATACCTATTAAACCAATAATTAAAATTAAATATAAATATAATGTTACCTTATTAATAATCATACAATGAAATACAATATATATATTAGATTTCTTCATTTTTTTGCCGCAAACTGCATTTCATTTCACCTTTTCGTACTTTTGTTATTAATTTTTAGAATAATAAAGGTCTGTATTGTACACGCTGTTCATTTGTCGGGCAGGAAATTTTCTAATAACAAAATATTTTTAACTCCCAATCTTATATAATTGAATCAAAATGTTAAAACGACTATCAGCAATTTATAAAAAACTAAAAATTCCTATGTTAAATTCATTGATTATATTGGTAATTGTCAGTTACTAATCAGATGCAAATCTAATTTTATTTTGAGGAATAAAATTTACTAAATACTGCTCTGATTTTGAATTTTTGTGATACTGACTCTTCTTTTTTATTAAAACTGACTTTCTGAAACCAGAAATAGTCCATCCTCAGTTTCAAGTATTTCTAATAAACGTGTAATAAAAAATAATAATACCTTCAATCAAACAGAAACCCATATTTTTTTTATAAATTATGCAATATCATGAGATGATCATGCTTTTAATGCCATCAGATTTGTAGACGAATGATTTAAAAGCCGTTAACTGAGATAACGAACGTACATAACATAACGTAACAACATAAACTAACGTAAAGCAACTGTATTGTGAGTGACATGTACCAGTGCTGAGCAGGGTCTTTTATTGTGTGTGTAGCAGAAAGTCTCAGTCGCATTTTGTTTTTTTGTTTTAATATCACATATTTATGTTTGTATTTCTCTGTTAGTGTACTTATTCAACAACGTTCTTTGATTATTGCACTGCTTTCGCACTTTTGATAATGAAATTTGTCCTCTTCAATCCAAAAATTGCCTCAGAATTGTGCGATGCTAAGCATTTTTTTAATTTTAAGTACAGTTTTTTAATTTTAAGTACAGTAGAACCCCGTTAATCGGAACTAATTGGGTTGACCTCTGTCCGGATTCCGGGAAATTCGGTAAAATACTCTTGATATACCAAATTCAATAGAGTATTGACTCTAGGTGCTCTGTGAAGGTGTACGGGAAGTGCTCGCAACGATTCGCACGGTACAGTGGCACACAAGTTGAGGGTGAAAAGAAGATATTTGAGCATGTTTCTACTAATTAGGTGCTGTGTATTCCTTCTGAATACCAATTCGAATACTTCTTTTAAGTTAGGAATAAACATTAGCTTTGTTTCTGATTCGTAATTGTTATTATCCCTTCATTTTTCAGTAGAAATATTTCAGAAAATTAAGAAAAGATGTTCGGATTACTGGGGTTCGGATTCCCAGAATTCTACAGTACGTAAAAATCATTAAGCTTTCATCTCCTTTTATCGAATTATTTTTGCCACATATCCTTAAAGGTTACAACAATTTAAATTGTACAATAACTTTTTAGAGATCCTTTATTTAAAATCAAAATACTTTTAGTGTTGCATAACTTTATATGTTTTTGAAGTCCAATTATTTCTCTATATTATCAGAATGTATCTTCTGAATTTAGATTTAAAAATCTTAATTTTCGAATTTTTTAAAGTTTTTACATCTGAGTTTGTTTCTACTAATTAAGGTGCTGTATTCATTATTAAAGACCACTTTGAATACATCTTTTCAGTTAGGAATAAATATTAGCATTGTTTTTGAAGCTTAATTGTTATTTTTCTTTCATTTTTGAATAAGAATGCTTCAGAAAATTAAAAAAAAAGTTGTTCGGATTATTCGGAATTTGGGATTACCAGGGTTCGGATTTCCGGAGTTCTACTGTATTTCTAATAAATTGTAATAAAAAATAATAATACCTGAATCAAACAGAATCGCGAGGTTTTTTCCGTAAAGTAAATAAATCACTTGAGTTTGCTCTACTTATATTAGTTTATTATTACAAATTATAAAATAGTATCATCGGATGATATCACTTTCCGCTGAATACCGGAATTATAGACGGAAGGTTTAAAAGTCATTAAGTGAGATAACGAGTGTACAACACAGACAAACATAAAGCAAATATATTATGAGCTACATGAACTAGTGCTGGGCAGGAAATTGCATGATATTTTATTGTGTGCCTAGCAGACAGTCTCAGTGGAATATTTCATGTTTTGGTCCATTTTTGTATTATATTCTTACATGTTCTGCTTATATTTTCTGTTAGTATATTTATCCAGCAATGTGAATTAGGAAATGTTTGAACAATTCGAGTATATTTTTAAATATTTGTAGACATTTTTATGATATAAAATATCATAACCTCATTTGTTACAATTGTTTAATTTGCTTATTTTGGAATGAAACTGAGAGAGCAGGATAAAATGTGAGTTCCTCACAGACTGTATATCTAATAAGACATAATATTGCATAATATGTGAAAATAATATTATACAATATTATTTCCTAGTATTAGAAGATTATAAAATGTAAACATTTTTAATAATATACAATACTGTTCCTCATTATTTTGCAAAATTTTTCTCAATATTTCTCAACATTGTTTTTGATTTTGTTCAAAATTTCAGATATTTCTTTTATTTATGTATCGTTTATAAGGCTTTATTCTGGTTCTAGAGACTGATAAACCATTTCTGGAGTCTGAAAAACCATATTGTAGTTTAGCACAGTGTTTGAATTCCAGATTCAAGAAAACAGACAGTTGGAAAAAAATGAATATAACTTTTGTTTCCAATGGTGTGGCGTGAAGGTAGGATTCTTGGGATGTATGAAAGGATTTTTCATTGATTCAAGGAACAAATCGATATATATAAATAGCAATGTTCGTATGTCTGTGTCTTATAGAAAAAAAAATACTGGACCGATTTACGAGCGCTTTTTTACAAAATGATCCGGAAAGGGGTTTAAAGCTATTGAAATCATCAATCTGATCATTAGAAAGAAAGTTAGGGAGGAGAAAAGTCTAGGTGGTTCGGATGTCGCCAATTTGTTTATATTATTTATCGCCAAACCTCCGGTGAACGTTGTACAGCTCTCTCTGACAAACCCTGCGGTATGCGCAGTAGAGTATTCTTCATGGTGTATTGATACATGCATTTGCTTTGTGATGTATCACTATTCTATTAATACAAAATATTCTACGATATCTTCGCGATGTTGCTATGATATTCAGAATGCCGTACAACATCGTAAAGATATCTATGAACATTTTAGAGCAATTTGTGTTAACTCTTGAATCCCGATGAAGCATTTTTCTTCTAGATCCTTTAAAACCGGGACTTTTTGGAAGGAAGAGACGTGAATTGGACTCTTCCAACCTGGGTGGTCATTTTTCCCCTCCACTCCACCCCTGCTATAACCTTCCCGTAAGGCGCACGGAAATGGGATGTGGTTGGCAAGGATAACTGGACCCTCTACCGCCTTTATCTACTAAGTGATCTCAGTACATCACCTCCCCTCAAAAGAATCCAAACGCCCCAGACCGGCCTTCGTCGCTGTTAAGGGAAACTTTTTAGACCACCCGGGACCGTCTCGCTCGGTATGAGAGGGTTAATAGGGTTCGCGCGCCGTACTAACAAGTAAACAGTTTTTGTCTGTGGAACTTTTCATGTCTCTGCATCTAAAACTGGGTCTCGGCCCTAAGTGAAAACTAAAAGAACCTGCAAAATCTATAAGAATCTATATATATTAAAGGCAATGTTCGTATGTGCGTTGTCCGAGGAATATTAAAATTTATTTATAATGCAATTTCTAACAATATTTTTTATTCTTATGTTACTAAATTAAAGCCAATTTAGTGTTCTCCGCACGTGCTTCTGCCAGTGTTAAATTTAATATACGAAAATATTGTTTTCTTTGGACATGAACAACAAAGGAGACATTTTACCTCCGGTTGTCATAGCACAGTGATTCAATAACGTTACTGAATTATTCTCTCGATGCTTTGTTTAATTTTCACAAATTTTTAAATCATCCTAATGAGTGTGTGCTAAGCCTTCAAGATTTCTTAGTCCGGTTCCTATAGTAGGAAAAGGACAAAGTTAGGGAAAGAAAGATGTTTTAACGGTCTATATGTAACAAGAACTCCACCTAAACGGTAAATAGTTTCAACAAGAAATTTGCACATGCCCTTCTGGGGTCCGTTCATAGATTAATTGCCCTTTTCTCAACTTAAAAATAAATTATTGCTAAGATATATAAATAAATAGCAAAATTTAAGCCGATTTTCGGCGTTATATCTCAGTTTTTTGCCAATAACTTCAGAAAAATAAATTGCACGTAGATGATTTACATATCATCTTAAAGAGCAGAAAATTATCTTCTCAATGATACAATTTAAATGTCATGCGTTCATTTCCTTAATTTAATAAATATTTCAAATTAATCCCATGCATAATTTGTAACAATGCTTTCTATTATTGTAATTAAATTCAAACCAATTTATCTTTGTACCAAATCCTTCATTCCCGTATTTTTCTATCACTGTGAAAGTTATGATAAAAAGTATTGTTTTCTTTGAATATTATCAGAAATCAGAATTTTTCTTTTCTCTTTCATTTCGCAGCATATACATCTTTCAATGTGTTTCCACCACAATCCAATGATGTTAATTATTCTCTTTACGCGAAGCTTCATTTAACTTTACAAATTTTTAAATGATCATGATGAGTGTGTAAAATCCTTCAAGATTATTGAGCCCGCTTCCTAACTGAGGGACAGGACTTAAGGAGAAAAGGAAAGAACACTATGCGATGTTTTCCGTTCAGTGGCAAACACTAAAGAGAAGAAAATTGTAGTTGCAATGGAAATAAAATACAAGATATGAAAAAGAGCTTATGTTATCCACTTAACAATGATAGAGTGAGGAAAATGGAGTATTCAGTCCTCCTGAATCTTGCCAGGTGGTTCAAACTAAGGAGAGAAAAAGAAGAGGTGTGTTAAACTTCTGGTAGAGAGGGTCAGCGAGATTAATGAAAATTAACGAAAGACGCTGCTGTGAAAAACTCTTTTATTAAGTTGAAAGTGTTACAAGAACTTGGATTTAAAAATATTTTTATCCCGAGCAACGCCGGGTATATCAACTAGTATTTAGTAAATCTTAAGGCACGATGATATCATTCTAACTTCAGTACCTGTTGCTGATTCGGTTCTTTCTAGAGAAACATGTGAAAAAACTGAGCGACGGCTAGAAATTTCAAATCCAAAATTTGATATTGTTAAGAAAAATTAAAATTTCAAACATGATTGTTTTTCCAAAACTCGCCAATTTCGAGATTCTTCACTATTAAGACATTAGTTCTGCCGTTATCCATACACATATATTTTCCGCCAAGCACATTATAACTCGCGACGTATATTGTATGCGTGTTTGTAGGAGGTCATCAGGTAGGCTTAGTGTTGGGTTCCATATAAATAATACGCAGTTCATCAATCTAAATTGTTATATTATCAGGATTAAGTTTACATTTTGAAGATGCATTATTTACAGTTAAAGATATATACAGTTGCAGCAAATCGTCATTAAAAAGGCTTTTGGATGGCACATCGTCATCTCTTGTCTTTGTCAGGGAAAAACCCACGTCGTTCATGCGTCTTGTACCGCGTCGTCGTCTTCTACAGTTCTCGACAGCTTGATACTCTGACGTCACTGGCGATGGCAGCGCCATCTACAGGTACTCGGCTGCGGATGGTGGCCTACATGTTAACATGCAATATTCGACAATATTCTTGTGTAATATTGGTCATATTCAATGTTTTAATTAGATTTATTCAAACCGCGGTAATTCTGCATCAGAGTTTGGAAGCATACAATTCATTCGTATCTAGAATTCATATAAGAATATTAACAAACTTGAAACGCCATTTTACAATAACATCTATGCCATTTTCAGATAGCAGATTTTAAGAAGTTTTTTTAGTTGTGTTACTGTATAGTTATTTTTTGTCCCTTTTCCAGACAACCCTTACCATTGCGACTGCTCCATCCTATGGTTTCGGGACTGGCTCCAGGCCAGAGGTCAGAACGTTGCCAATCTTCCACGAGAGACCCGCTGCAACTCGACCAAAGAGCTTGCGCAGAAGCCCATCGTCAAGCTCTCCAACAGTTCTTTCGTCTGCTCGTCATCATCCAACCCCACAGTGGTCCATCCTTTCCTTCTGGTCCTATTATTCACTACCCTTGTGTTTTGTATGTGTAGGTAATATTCGGGACCTTCGCTGTTTTTGTATTTTACCATGTCGAAGAGTAACTTCCCACAGAGGTCATAAACTAAAGCTGGTTTCGTCATTCAACCAGCAAAACAGAAAGATGTTTTTCTATGTTCGGATGACCAACTCCTTGTGTGCGGATCTTTAATAAAGATTTTAACGCTGCAGGGCCTTTTCGACTTTACCAGCATCAAGAAAAAACAGTTCTTGTAACTTTATATGGCATTTCTTCTTTCAAAATAACAACTTCAGCGTTATTAATGCGAAAATGTAATTTTTACTGGTTCCAACAAGAATAGCCACTAACTGATGATACATACTCACATAAATCGAGGACAACTCAGATGTGTTTTCGTTAAGTGCGTATTAAGATATTCTTTTTATAATCGTTTTAATTAAGGTTCTGATTACCTTTTCTGTGGGCCATTTTCCATATAATACAGATAGTAAGAGTGGAAAGTTGTCTTATTTGGAGCCTAAACATATCTGGCGAGATGTATTTTTAGTGTGTGATTTACAGAGTGTAATTAATACCTAATGTCATTTTTGTACAGTCAGTCGCATATTTTGGAACTTTTTCTTCTATTTATTCAAGTAATCCCAAATCGGGATAATGAATTTGTTGTCATTCTGGATGATAAATTCTTGATTTATAATTTCCACCTGTCTAACTTTAGTTGTCGGATTTGCCATTTCTTCTTGACCCAAAACAGACTTCCGATTTTCAAAAAAAATCGAGGAATACACAATACAGATGTTATATACATTATTTATTGATATCAAAATGTAGAGAAACATAAAATCTAAAATTATTAGTCTTATGCAGCTTAATTATATCATTAGCAAGCCTAAGATTTAAATATGCTGGAGTTACGTTGCGTCTTTCAATCCAAATCCAAATCATAAAACATTACTGTCAGCAAACATTTCCAAACTGTTTTTTGACGTATGTGGCTGACGTTAATGATTATTTCTTTAGTTCTCCTTGTTGCATTTCTTCCAATATTTTTCATCGATTACACAAATAGCATTGCAAAACGTTTCGTACCTGCATAGAAGCTTGTATGAAAACCAACAAAACAATACTAATATGGCGACCCGGTATCCCATTTTCTATTAGGAAACCAGATATTTGCATGTACAAAATTAAACATGCATTTCCAAATGTTTAAACAGTTTGGCCAAATTAGAATTTGTTGATTTCTTAATTTGAAGGAAAAAGGCAAATCGGGCAATTGAACTTGGACTGAGGGTGTTTTTCATTAAAAATGTGAAAATATTTCGTTTATTCTGTACAATATTTCATATTCGAATTGGATTTTTTTTTACATATTTTTAATTTCACGAATAAAACTTTTATTGCGTTTAAATGTAGCCATATTTAAAATTTCGAAAATTAGTGCAGATAAAATTTAATGAAAATATTAAATAATAAAATAAAACAGTAGAGCATAATTGTCATCAATCTAGGAGATGGATAACAAATAAAATAATAAATTGCATATTCTTTAAAATTTTATTTCCTTAATATTCCAGAGAATTTGAAGCATGGAATTTAGGCATGAATTTTAAGTGAAATCTAATTAGATAAAAGTAACGAAATATTTTAGTACAAAAAGGCAGGATTAAAAATTATTATCTTTTGAAAAAGAACAATAAAATGAAAGAGTTGTCTCATAACTAAATTTATGAATAAGGTGTCTGTAAGTTTTTTAAATTTTGTTTTGTAATTAAACATTTTAAAAATTAAACATTAATTAGTAATTAAACATTCTAAAGCAAGATTGGCACCTCTCAATGGCAAATAAACATTTTTATTTAAATTTTGAAAATTTACAAGCAAGAACAAATTTAAGAAATTCGAAATTTAAATTGATTTTTAATTTATTTTTATCTAGATAGAAGAAAGGATATTTTATCGTAGCAAAATTGCTACTATATAGCTATTATTATAAACAACCGTATAAATTATTTATGTATTTTAATACACATTTAACATATCAAATGATCAATATCATTTACAAACTTTACAATTTTATACCTTATTTTTATGTATGTTTTTCTTCTTAATATTACGTAAGTTTCATTCATCGCGAGGATTCTTTACAAGCATTATTTGCGATAAATGATGATGATGATGGTGAAACAAACTCATCGATGAGGAAAGTATGTGCTCTCTTCCATTGTCAAACATCTCTCTTTTTGATTGCTGAAACTTTTTTGTCCTAATCTATATTTGGCAACATCATCATGCAAATGTTTGTTTATTAACAGGAGACTTTTTAAAGAGTTAGTTCTTTTTTGTCTTGAGCAACATTGTATTAATCCAATAAATAAATATATACAGACTTTGAGCTTTTTGATGCACAATAATTTCTGCATAGAGGTGTACTTCTGTATTTTATTAATGTGTGTCTCTTTAATGGGGAGCCGCATGATATCAGTGTACATATCGGTATACACTTACGAGAACTCATCGTGAACTGTTATTATGGTGTTTTATATTGTATCATGTTTATGTATGTAAATGAATATATGTATACATGTATGCATACACATATATACACAATATATATGTATATATACATATAAATGAACCTATCCTTGTTGTATCATTAGCAATAAAGTTACGTCACATGGATACTCAACTAGTTTATTCTGAATTTCAATTCACATGCGTAGTATGACATTAATCTTTAGGCTAAGGGGTCTTAAACCAGAAGAACTGCGTTGAAGGCGGGGTGTGAAATACTTACTTGTATCTGGTACAGCAGTTGTACGAACCCCGCATTGAAAGGTAAAGAATTTTCTGGTACGACAGTAAGGAAAAGGTTAAATAAATAGGTAAAAGGGGTTTGTGTAATTTAAAGCATCAAATTACATTTTCTATGGTTATTTCATCATGTTTCAGAATTAAATTAGCAGCTTCATGTAGATGATAGCATTGAAAATTCGACTTTGTAAGTTAAGAGTTACCTGAAGAACCTGAGTATATTTAGAAGACAAACGATCTTTTCTAACAATGGCTATGTGATCTAATGGTTCATCTCTAGGAATATTTAAGATAGCAGCAACTCGTTTGGAAATCACACTTGTTATATATCCCGTGTGGTCAGAATTAAATTATCCATATTAAGAGCGTTGCAGATTCAAAAAAATTGTGGCCATAAGACCGCAGGGTTATACTGGGACGGAACTCGTAATTCTGAGCCGTGGTCAGTTGGCGAGTGTGAAACCACAGCTGACACCCCCTCTACAAACTTCCGCACCGCACCAGGGGGGCATATGACGTATGCATGATTTAGCGTGCAACAGGCCCACATACCCTGCGGATCTTCAGTGGAATTGGCGTTCGAACATGGAACCTCCCAGCCTCAAAGCCGAGTCCTTACCACTACGCCATTGTGACACTCTGAGCCCAACTCAAAACAGTGAAGAAAGGAATGATGGAAAACAGACGGAAAAATTTAAATTGTCCAGTTATACAGGGTGAAAAACAGAAGGAAAAATTTAAGTTGTTTAGTTATGCAGGGTGAAAAACAGAAGGAAAAATTTAAGTAGTTTAGTTACACAGGGTGAAAAACAGAAGGAAAAATTTAAATTGTTTAGTTATACAGGGTGAAAAACAAAAGGAAAAATTTAAGTTGTTTAGTTATACTGGGTGAAAAACAGAAGGAAAAGTTTAAGTTGTTTAGTTATACTGGGTGAACACAAATGAAGTGACACATTTCAAAAATTAAATGATGTTGAAACTACGTTTTTTTAATAAGAGCACATCTCAAAAAGTTTTTTAGATAGGTAACGCGGCGTTACGCCGTTTTAAATTTGTTACAGCGAGAAAATTCTGTACCCAATGGTTACCGATCAGCAGAAGCCGATGATGTTTTCTGGTTTCTTTTTTTAGTTTTTCTTGAATATTACGAAAACTCTTCAGTTTTAACACTACTTGTGAATTAACAAATTAAAGAGGGTACAGATCCCTACATATACATGCTTTTATTTTTCTTTCAGTTTTAATATTTTCTCAGATAATTGCTCTAAGCAAAGTTTTGATTTCCAATAATTTACGACCTCCTAGACCACCGTAATGGCATGTTACCTATATGAAAAGAAACCTTCTGAGATGCGCTCTCATTTTTAAAAAAATTCGTAGTTCCAACATTTTTAGTTTTTATTATTATTATTTATTTTTGAAATGTAGCACTTCATTTGTGTACACCTTGTATTAACGTCCCGTTTTGAAGCAACAAGAGGGATGTTTTGGGACGAACCTCTCAATT
Source organism: Araneus ventricosus (assembly GCA_013235015.1). Taxonomy (NCBI): domain Eukaryota; kingdom Metazoa; phylum Arthropoda; class Arachnida; order Araneae; family Araneidae; genus Araneus; species Araneus ventricosus. The sequence goes on from BGPR01039431.1 coordinate 11,885, forward strand.
TCGAACCATGGTCAAATGACGAGAACCAAAGCAGAACTGGCTCCCCCTCTCGAAGCTTCCGCACCACACGTGTGCTTCCCCATCCATCCCTGTGGACTCTAAACCCTATGGGTGAGTCGGTGGGCGTGGGTTGTGGGTTTCACACATGTGGAGGATGTTTATCCCACTATGTATTATATGATTTAACGTGCAAGAGGTCCACATGCAATACACAGTGGATCTTCAGTGGAATCGGGCTTCGAACCTAGAACTCTTCGACCCGGAAGACACCGCGGCCCAAAAATTTCAGTAAAAGATAAAATTTGGAAAATATGTCCTTACTCATTCTTATACAAAGTATGGAAAGAGAATGTATTGTAATCGTCAAAAAAGTTGACTTCGAGATTTTCATGAATCTTTGTGATTTTAAACATCCCAATGTTTTGGAAGACACAATTTTGGTATTATTTGGTATAGGATTACTGGAGATCACTATAGCAACGGAGGTCTGATGATCTGGTCAGGTATCACGTTGGATGGGTCCACAAACTTCCAAATCTCTGGCAGACGATCTGTGAATGAATGCTTATGGCTTCTCTGGACAAATTTCTGGATAGGAAGGTTACAGGGAAGATAGTTTGATCAGATGGAATTTCAAACCTAAATACTATAGAGCATATCTAGGACGCTCTTGGAAAAGAGCAAATCCCCTCCCAGAGTCATCCAGGCTCTTGAAACATCGCTACTGGAGAAGTGCAACTGACTACTGTTGAACTCATAAGATGCTTCGTTTCTAGTGTAAATTTATATTGTAACAGCTGTGAAACTTCAAGAAGGTGGTAACACATACGTTGTTATTCATTTTTGTTGGATAAATTTACAACTATGTTAGAATTTCTTGTGTTTCCTGATGAATCTTATATACGATCAGGCCTATGATTTATAGCTGTGGATCATATTTTTGTGCTAGAGCAACCTATATAAATCCAGTATGCAAACAATCAATAATTTAAAAAATTTATAAAATTATTATTTAAAAAAGAAAGCAAAATTAAAACTTGAACAAGAAAATTTTTTTAAATATCATACAAAAAATTAAAATGAAGAAAAGAATTTAATTGTAAAAAGAAATGAAGTTAGAAAAATTAGAAAAATTACGACAATGTTTAAGATGCGCGCCATTGCAGCAGCATAACAAAAAACAGAGAACAATAGACAGATATACCAATAAAGCCAAAATTAAAAAAAGAAAGTAATACAAGCAATCCTTTAGTAATTTGAAGTAAACGAAAATCAGACAACAAAAACAAGGAATCCATTCTAGTTCACTTTTTCAAGGGCTGGAAACTATTCGAAATGGATTCAAAAGAATATTTAGGGAATTTTCTGTAGAAGCTTGCCTATTTTAGGCTAAGACAAAGCTTCTCATAGCCCGAACTCCCCAAAAAAAGAGAAACCAGGTAGCAAATCCACAAGAACAAACATCAAAAGAAAAAGGAAAAAACATTAAATACGCTAATAAGACCAATAAAATATTAGCCATCAAGCTTAATTAATAAGCTTTCATAAGGTAAAATCAAAATCTTACCCCCTGTAGAAACAAGCCAGATTAAAATAATTTGCTCGCGCTTTCGAGAAAAGCAAAAAATTAAACACTAGTCTCCGTGGCGCCATCTATATTCCCATAAGAGGAATATAAAGGCAGAAAAAAGAAAAGAAGGAAAGAAGAGGCCGAAACAGAAATCTTTTTTCTAGTATGGGAAGGAGACCAATTCAGAAATATTAAGAGAGAAAAAAATTTATTGGAATATCTGTCTATATAAATCCAGTATATCATCAAAATATATCCATTAGTTCTGGATATTATATACCAAAAGTAAAAGGTATCTTAATTTTGAATATATGTGTATTTAAATCCAATCATCTTCAGCACTGGTAAATTCTATGAAGCCTAAAATAAATAATGAGTTTCACACTATTAAATCTATTATTATAAGAGAATGGCCCGTCTTTCCCGAAAGGAAATTTGATACTGTTTTAATACAATTACATACAGGTCACATACATTTCATTCACAACCCTCTATTTTTGGGAAAACCTGGTCCTGTTTCCTAACATGTGGATGTCCCACATATGTGAAACCCATCTTTTTTAAACGTTTTGATTTTAAAGTAAGACGTATAGAAATCTGATATAGTATTCCCTATTATCACAAGATTGCTCTACAATATTCATACTCTATTTTTATGAGGTTGTGCTGCATTCAGAATATCGTAGGAACATCGTGGAGATATCGAAAAATATTTTGTGATAATAGGATTTAATAGGCTTAACAGACTTACTTCAGAAGGAGTTACACAAATAGAATTCTAAATTTCAAAAATGTAAAAGATTTTACAAATGAAATATAGAATCTTTAATGACATTTTAAATTTTTACCCTTCTCGTG
>BGPR01039432.1:0-14312 GCA_013235015.1 Araneus ventricosus
CACCCGTCATGGTATGACGGGTGCAAATTGCCTCTTCCTTCGAGAGATTTCCCGTCAAATTTGACTTGTTAAATATGCGAGAGAAATGTTTAATAATGATTGAAAACAAATAAAATAAACATATGTTTCATGACAGGAAATATTTTTTTTGTTTACACATTATTTACATATTTCTTTATTAAAAAAACCATCTTGGTAAACAATTTTATTATAATTGAATGACCTTGAAGTTCTCAGCTTGTCAAACGTAAGTCAAAAGTTAAAATTTCAAAGGAATTCTTTTTCAAAATTCTAATCAAAAGAAAGCGCTTCTCTGCTTGTCAAACGTTGCCAAAAAATATTATCCAATTATGTCATCACGATTGCAATAAATAAACCGATGCATCGTGGCGTCCAAACTATATTTCGCGCATGATATACAACTGACGTAATTTACTCTTTCCTATTAGAAAACGGAAATTAATTTGAAATATATGACTAATATAATTTAAAATTTCTCGGGAACTATTGATCATAGCGAGATAAATTTTATATCAATCGATAGCAAATTTTATTTCACTATTTTAGAGCTATTAAATTTGGAAATAGAACGACAATTACTCTTTTAAATTTAAAATTTCTGAAATTTAGGTTCTCTAGCAACGAAATAATGCTGTTTAACGTCTCGCAGTGCTATGGCGCGAGTTTTATTGTTGGTGACATCAAAGCGTTACCGAGAGACAGACATGGGCTATTATATTAGTAATGTTTCAATTCAGAACCAATTTAAACCCAATAAATATATTCACGCATGTCTATACTGCACGAGGTGCAATAATAAGCACGTGTAAGGTAAAGGAGGGGGGGTCACCGTTTTTTTCCCCTACAAGGACTAGGACAGTTGAAACGAGGCAACCATCACCCTGCGTTCCTTCTGCATCAGTTAATCCGAAAGCACGTTCGCTCGAGCACTTTCCAACTCAGAAACGAAGCGTGTTCTTCTTTGGTGGGGGAGCAACTGAATCGCCGAACCCATCTACAGCATCTCTCTTCTGCAGTGACGATCGCGAGTGAAACGAGTGCTGTTTTTTCGCAGTGACGGGCGAAGACGAGCCTCTGCCTAATGAAGCGTCGCTCGCGCAAGCGAGACGTCCCTCTTCCTGACACAACAATGGATCGAGCTGTCACGCCACCTCCGAAAGAATGCGAGCAAACAGAACGCACTTTCAGACGCTTGCCGTGACTGGAGCAGTCAGAGGCCGATCATCAGGGTTAAGTCACTGAGTTTCGGACTCGAGGATGAATCTAAACTTAGGGACAGGGCCGAACGGTGCGAGCGCGCAAGGCCCCCGCCGCTGATAGATTTTTGCCAAAGGAAAATGAACTGTATTGATTTATTAAACGAAATCAAAATTTGCGGTCAAATTTTGCCTTATATAATATAATAGCAGTACGCGCACGGCGTTGCCCGTGGAATCAGGACTTCAAAAAAGTGGGTGCAAAAAAGTGCCCACAATGGCAGGAAAAAGTTTTGAAAACAAAATCAAAACAAAAAATACACATTATTGATATTCCCGCTTATTTTTTTTTGCGAATGACGTCACCTACAGCGAAGAAGGTCACGTTGCAACAATGCATTGTGGGATGGTCCGGAGAAGCTCTCGCAGTTAAATCTCTCTACAAAAAAACTATTTAAACCGATCAGGGAAAAATTAATTTTTAAAAAACGAAAAAAGATATTTTAACAGTTCTTGTTTTAAATCCGACATAAACGTTCCATTTATAGGCTGAAAAAAATGAAAATTATAAAGATGTTAGAACATCAGATGCGCTAATTTAAAGAAATCTTTTTTAAAAATTACCATAAAAGTGACTATTTTTCAAATATTTCTCAAAATTCAGTAAATTACGTTAAACGTACGAAACAAACTTCATTAGAACGGAAATCGTTTGCTCTTTCCGATGGTCTGTCTATTTTTGTCGTACAATTATTCGAAACCAATCTATTGAGAAATTAGTGCGAAAAATCAACCAAAACAACACAAAACATTAAATAAAAAAATTTCTAGATTAAAATTTAAAATTTCGGCTTCGAGGTGCATTCAGTCACCATTACGACTACCTGTGTGCCAAATTTCATGGCTGTAAGTGGGATAGATTCGACTGGACATCGCAGACAAACACACACACACGCACACAAACATTGCCTTTTATAAGTATAGACTAGCAGTACGGCACGGCGTTGCCCATGGAATCAGGACTTCAACAAAATCAAAACAAGCCCACATACAATTACATAAATGAAAGTTTTAAAAACGAAATCAAAGCAGAAATATAGATATTATTGAGTTTGTCCGCTTCTGTTTCCTCTCGACCGAGTACCGTTAATCCAAAACGATATTAAAAAATTACAATGTGATATTAATTACACCGCAAGCAAAGTATGAAAGGCAGAGAACTAAGTTAAGACAGGCTAATCGAAGCCATCGAGTAAATAAATCATCTCCTCGCAGAACGCGAAAGTAATGACGTCACCTGCCTCGAGAACCAATCAAATTGCCAGCTGTGTTCCGAAAAAGTGTCGTGGGAGAAAATTAGCTCGAGAAAAATAACTTTCATCTGCCCAGGAAAAAAATAATTAGAAAAAAACGGGAAAAGATATTTGAACCGTTCTTGTTTTAAATCCGACAGAACCGTTCTAGTTATAAGCTGAAAAAAAAATGAAAATAATAGTGTTATTAGAAAGTCGGATGCAACAAATTTAAAAATAAAAATAACATTTCGATGGAAAAACTGGATATTTTTTAAAAAATTCTCAAAATTCAGTAAATTACGTTATAAATTCAAAACTAACTTCATTACAACGGAAATCGCGTGCTCTTTCCGATGGTGTATCGAGTTTTGTCGTACAGTTATCCGAAACCATGCTATTGAGAAATTAGTGCGAAAAATCACCCAAAACAACACAAAACATTAAATAAAAAATTTCTAAATTAAATTTTAAATTTTAAATTAAATTTTAAAATTCGAGCCTTGAGAGGTGCATTGAGTCACTATTAAGACTACCCGTGCTAAATGCTGGCTGTAAGTGGATAGATTCGTTCACACGTGGCACACACACACACACAACACACACACACACACACACACACACACACACCATACACACACAATAATAAATACAGTACACACACAATACTACACACACACACACACACACATTGCCTTTTATAAGTATAGATTTATTTGAATTCAAATAATTTATTTAAATTGTATCCAAATTTTGCTTCAGTTCTAAAATTATATTGAACTTGTTAATTACCGTCGTATCTGCAAAAAGGTCCTTATCAAGAATAAAAATGATAGAAAATTACTTGAGATAGCATCAGTGAAAAGCGATTGATTTGATTGTGGAATCTGTATTAACCAAAAAAATTAAATTACGATATTATCAACGAATTTGCTATAAAACATGCAATAAAACGAAACGAAAATCACATATCGCAAAATTATTCTTATAAGTTGCGTACCAAACTGTATTTATGAAGAAAATATTTTTATTACTTGATTTAGTAACAATTTTTTGAGTAATTGAAATGTTAACTTTATATAAATAATTTACTTATTTATCATTATCATGTAATCTTTTAGACCTTCTATACCAAATTTTGCAGTGTAATAAATAGCAAAAAGCAATAAATTATCTTGTTGTGCGAAATTTTTTCGAGGCCCTCAAATCTACTTTGCACACCAGGCCCCGCTTTTGTTCGGGGCAGCTCTGCTTATAGGGACTCGCGTTCTTTAAAGAGCTTGCAAATTTGCATGTGTGAATAACAAACATGTTTTGAGTTTTTAATGCCTTCTGCATTTTTAAGGTGCTTCATGCCTTAAGATTGTACCGATGTGACATGAGTGTGGTCGGGAAACAGGACTTCACCGTGTGTCTGTTTAAATTATTTATTTTTCACAAGAAGACACATAACAAGTTGGACATCACATAAACACATTACTAAGCATTTCAAACATATCAATTAATAGACACCGAGCGAAACATTATTTGGGAAAAACGTCAATCATGGCAGGGTGCCATTTCGCTTCCTTCCAATCTTTTGTCCGCCAGGGGGCGGGGAGGTGCAGATGTTACAAGATCAATGGTGCTAAATTCAAATTTAAAAGTATTTATTGGATTCTAGAAAAGTGTATTTTGTGTACTATAAAACTGATACATAAGAAGCACGAACTCATAATCTGTGTGCATGCGATAGATAACTATTTATAGAAACCCGGCATTTTCAATTAGCAAGTTATTGAACCTAATCTTTGAAGGAAATGTTCTGTATTCTACATGTAATTTAAGATTACAAGATTTTCCTTATGCTAAGGAGAGTTGGAAGCCTTAGTCAGTTAACCCTAACCCTGTTACTTCGATGCAGCTTTTCTCAAAATCTGTTATAAATTCATGCTTGAAATTTTTTATACAAGTAAAGTACATCTTTCTCATTATACTGAAATTATTTTTAAAAAATTCAAAAATTTATTTTTTACAAATTCTTTTGTATCAAAACAAAAAATGTTAACTTGGCCATCTCGATTTACCTTTTCTCAAAATCGGTTATAGATTTATGGTTGAAATTTTTTATACGAGTAAAGTACACCTTTCTCATTATACTGAAATGGGCTTTTTTTTTAAAAAAAACTCAAAACTTCAATTTTTACAATTTTTTTGCGTCAAAATAGCGTAAATTTTCATTATGTTTAATTAAATATTTTGTAAATTTATAAAAAATTAAAAATTAATCAAAAACTAATTTCAGTATAATTAGAAAGGTGTACTTTACTTCTATAAAATTTCAAACATGTATCTACAAAATGTATTACAAATGTAATACATTTAAATAATAAATAAAAATAAATATAATATATAATAATAATAATAATATAATAATAATAATATAATATATAATAATATAATAAATAATATATAAAAAATAAATAATAATAAATGTATCTACAATTGTATACATGTATCTGCATGTATTTACAAAAAAATTTGTAAAAAATAAATTTTTGAATTTAAAAAAATCTTTTAGTATAATGAGAAAAATGTACTTTACTTGTATAAAAAATTTCGAACATGAGTCTATAATAGATTTTGAGAAAAGGTACATATCGAAATGGCCAATTTAACATTTTCGGACTCAGGGTTCCAAACCCCCCCCCCCCCCATGAGAGATTTGGAAAATTTTGCAATCGCATCATTGGCGGCGATTGGGTGAAAAAGTGAGGGGGCGAAAAATTAACTGATATCTAAAAGCACCCAGGAGTATAGGGGGTAAACATCAAAATTAGCTAGCTTTCCCGAATATTATGACTTTTTTATGATTCCTAGTTTTAAACAACTAAAAAGAAATCAAAATTTAATTTTCCCCAGAAAAGTATGGGGCGACTGTCCCCCTTCGCCCCTTTTACTCGCCGCACTGAATCGCATTCGTATAAAACACTACGCCAAACCGATAAGTCGCTCAGGGTAAGACATTTTAAATTCTTCTATGCGAGTTTATAGATAAATAACTAATAAATTAAATAAATAAATAAATTAATTAATAACTTCTTAAAAATTAAAACTTAAAGAAATGTAACGAAATTGCCTTGTGGGTGCACGTGAATGCAATTCAATAAGCAGGATTAAAAAAATAAAGCTCTTTATTTTACAAATATTCCAAGCAAAGAAACGTAGCACAAGTATTAACACAGCACTAGCAAAAATTAACAACAAAGACTACCAATAAATCTCAACACAGCGCTCAAAGGTTTCTTGTTAGCTCACCAACTTGCTTGCTGATCAAATTCCAACTGACTCTTCTTGGCTTGAGAGCCTGCCTTTATACTTTTCAACAGGAAGTGACTTCGTTACGTAGGAAGTGACGTAATCTCTAGAAAGTTCATGAAACCAGTAGAAATAGGTTGAAAGTTCGAGGTCCTTCTAGAAAATTCCCTTTGTCGTCAAAGTCGCCACTTTGCCGCCAACTCGCTAAATTTGTCGCCAAGGTCGCCAAATTTATCGCCAAGTCGGTTTGATGCCAAGATTAGCATCTCAGGGAAACGACTTTATAGCTTTGTAACAATATTAATAATGTTGATGTCTTGAGAAGGTTATTATTGGAATGTGTGCACAATGCTAAATGCTTGTGTTCTTGCGGCAGTTACCGTAGATATGAACGAAAGAACTGAGTTTCCATATTATAGTTGGGTTAAAGTCAGTGGCGTAGCTAAAGGAGGGGGTGGTCCGCCCCTTGCGGCGCACATTGGTTCAGTTGTCTTTCTAGCGAGACAAAACTCATAGTATAAAAACTGAAAACAGCAAAACCTTGAAATTTGCACAGTTTAAGGAAATGGACTTCGGTTATGTCCCATGAAATTTGATAACATTCCGCTGGGTATTTTTTGATTTGTGACAATTTTTTAAATTCTTCTCCATTGTTCTCTATGGAAGAATCTGTCGCAATCTACGCAAAAGCTGACAATAGCTGAAAAAATATTAAAAACTCTAGACAATTTTACCAAATGAAGGAAACAGTCTAAAAATAAGGATTATCGAATTTTAGTAAAGTATTTTTTAAATTTATAAATATTTTTTTTATTTCAAACAGTTCAAATTTTTTCCTATTAATATATACTTTGGAGGATAAATACCAATACCTCTCACGATTGTTCAAAAGTGAAAGAATTTCATGAGTATAATATAGATGTTACATGAATAACATCAAGCCTTAAAATAAATTACATAAAAACAATGTGAGAACCACTTCTCACAATTCATTAAAAATTTTCTTTTCTGTCGCGTTAACTTCTCAACCATCTTTGTTTTAGACTTATCCAAAATGAATGATTTTTTCGTTTAATTTCATTATACATCTTCTCTGAACATTATGGTTTTCATTGTATGAGTTCTTCCTTAGAATATTTTGCAGAAGAATCATTTATTTTTTCGAAAAGACGTCTTTTGAGCAGAATTAGCTGAGAGACTGAAAAAGAAATTAAATGCAGCTAAAATTTATTTCGACTTTGTCTCGAAGATATGATTTATTATTCAACAGAAATTTCATAGTACAAAAGCTTACAAAAAAAGATGCAGTCCAAAATATTAAATATTTAAAAAAAAAAATTCATTTTTTTAAGCCTAATATTGCTCCATGTTTCCAGGAAAATTATACATCGAATAAAGCTGAAAGATATGAAATATCAAATACACACCTTTTTGTTCCATACTGACAGAAAAAAACATGTATCAAATAAAAATAAATCTCTTAAAATGAATTTTCTTTGACGAGAGCTCGCGTACAATCACTCCGAGTAGAATCGAACAATTGGGAAATGTTTCACTTTGATGACGTAATAGGGGAAATACCGAATAATTAGCGCTGAATTTGTGACGATTTAGCATCTCTGGAATATAAACATTTATTTGAATTATGATTGAAGGTGATCTTATTATGTTAGATTTTTGGGTTTTGGCGCTCTAGATGAGCAATCTGAACCACTGTGCGGCGCTTGGGAAGAGGCGGCAAAATCAGACATGCAGGAAAACAATATTTTAACTAAGAAAGACAGAAGCACTAGCTCAGTCAATTTACACGTAAAAAAGAACTAATGTATAGAATTCGTATTTTTCGCCTTTTGTCTGTAACTTGCCGTTCAGTCAATTTGCACGTAAAAAATAACTAATGTATAGAATTCGTATTTTTTGCCTTTTGTCTGTAACTTGCCGATATATGAAAGAAAGACTGATGGTGGAGTGTGATTTCGCAACATATTTTCAGTGATCGAAGGCCTCAAACGACGAATTACTTTACTAATAAAATGTATTTTTTCTGGAATTTTTTATTTTTAGGTTTATGTGTCCTATGCAACTTGTGAAAGAAGGGCGGCATGATACAACTTCGCCCCGGACAGGAAAATTTGCAGCTACGCTACTGGTTAAAATTAGGTATTATGAATATATGCCATTTCTATATTTCAACAAAAACAATGGGAATTTCAAAATCGAACTAAGCAGAGATGAATCATTAAATAATAAATCTATACTTATAAAAGACAATGTTTGTGTGTGTGTGTGCGATGTCCAGACGAATCTATCGCACTTACAGCTATGAAATTTGGTACACAGGTAGTCGTAATAGTGACTCAATGAACCTCGAAGCCGAAATTTTAAAATTTAATCTAGAAAATTTTTTATTTAATGTTTTGTGTTGTTTTGGTTAATTTTTCGCACTAATTTCTCAATAGAATGGTTTTGAATAATTGTACGAAAGAAATAGATAAACCATTGGAAAGAGAACACGATTTCCATTCTAATGAAGTTAGTTTCGAATTTCTAACGTAATATACTGAATTTTGGGAATTTTTTTAAAAATAGTCACTTTTCAAAAATAAAATTTTCTGGAATCCTTAAAACTCTTGCATCCAATATTCTAATAAAAATATCATTTTGAAAATTTTTCAGCTTATAGCTGCAACGGTTCTGTCGGATTTAAAACAAGAATGGTTAAAATATCTTTTTCTGTTTTTTTTTAAATTAATTTTTTCCTGGTAGTTGAACGATATTTTTCCTCTAGCGAAGTTTCCGCCTGCGACAGCTCTCCGGAACGTTGCGGGCAATTTCATTGGCTGACGGACCAGGGTGACGTCATTAACTTCGCGTTCTACGAGGAGATGATTTATTTACTCGATGACTTCGATTATTGTTTTTAAGCGTGTCTTATAACTTATTTCTTTGCCTTTCATACTTTGCTTGCGGTGTAATAAATATCATATTGTAATTTTTTAACATTGTTTTGGATTTAACGGTACTCGGTCGAGAGGAAAAAGAGGCGGACCAACTCAATAATATATATATATATATATATTTCTGTTTTGATTTAGTTTTTAAAGCTTTCATTTATGTAATTGTATGTGGGCTTTTTTTATTTTGTTGAAGTCCCGATTCCACGGGCACGTCGTGCATGTACTGCTAGTAGGGTAGACCGGGGCTAGTTGGGCATAGGGGCACGTTGGGTCAGTCGCGATATTTTAAATATTTTTTGATAGATAGCGCTGTTACTCCAGCCAAGTATGTGTCATCCCTCCCCCTTTCTTACCCGTAAAGGTCGTTGAAGAAGTAGCGTCTACTAAAGAATTATCTGGAATTTTCTAATTTTTGCCAAGGTGAGTAACTTTCCTTCTTAATAAATAATCTTTTTTTTTCTATGTTTATATATTACAATTTCCATTTTTACAAATAATATTCTAAAAGATAACTGTTTATAGTTACTGCAGGGCATGTTTGCTTACAGAAATATTTTCAAAGTAAATTCGTACAACCATCAGAAACAAAAATGGCAACATGGGGTAAGTTGGGCCACTTCGCATGGGGCACGTTGGGCCGGTTGCCCAACTTGCCGCGTAGAATGCTGACCCTGTAGAAATGGCGAGCGAATGTGTGCCACATAATATCTCCGAAGCCTAATTGTAACGAATGAAGTCTCGAAATCAATTTATTCATGTTAATTTAATTAAATGTTAATTATGTTTTTTTATTAACTTTTGCTCAATTTCATGTATAATTATTCTTTTTCATTTCTTCTATATTCAAAGGAAGAAAGTATTGATGATGGTCAAAATTTGCGAATTGAAATGATATCTAACATTCCTTTGTTGTCAAAAGACAATAATTATTCTAAAATATTTTGAATTTAAATGCATATAGAATTTAAAGTTCAGTTTTAGTAATATTTTTAAAGATTTTAAAATTAAAATTTTAATTTTGAGATGGAATTGCAATTTTGATTGTAATTAATTAATATATGGCATGTCTATTATGAATAACTATTAAGATTCAATGTTGCTTTAAAATCAAATGGCGCTGCTACATAGTTTCTGATGATGCGCGATATACAAATATATCTGAATTTATGGAATATGAATCAAATTTAAAATACAAGATAATTGTTAAGACAATCTAAGCTGATTCCATCTCAATTATAATTGCACAACAGAATGCGCTGTTATTATTTTACGATGAATTTAAAAATTGTATGTCGGTTTTTGTTGAGTAAATATGCTTCAGATTTGTATATATAACCTACAATTTGGAGAATAACACAACTGTGTTATTTAAATTATTATTATTTATATTATTATTTATCTGCCTTAAATATAATAATATGCAAGAATTTTTGTGATAATCACATCATGCTTCTTTGTTTCTCTTGTAGGGCTACCTGCTAAGATGGTTTGCCATTATGTTAGAAAATCGGATAGAGGGAATGCTTCTTCTTAAGCAATGGAAGCTGCTGTTTTAGTAATACTGGCGAAACAGTATTTTATGTTTGCATTAACTGCAATGATGAAAATTGTAAAGATGAAGTAATTTAATTCTGTTTTTAACATAAAACTTATTAATTTTGTAGTTTCAATTTCTTGGTTTTTTGCTTCACATAATTTTACAATTTTATAATTTTATGGCTTCATCAAGGAAAGGTGTATGAAAGAAGTTTTCCTTTCGGCTATCTTGTGATAACGTTCGCAGGAAATGAAAAGTAAAATGTGATAAGTTTTTGTTTTATGTTTCTTCAATTCTACCTTACCAGAATATTAAATAAGTGATGTGGTCCAACTTACCCCGTGATGTGGCCCAACATACCCCGTAGTCGGGGCAGGTTGGGACACGCGACTTGGTATCAGTTTCAGCTTTTAAATTAATACTAATAATTAATATTTTCAAATGTTATTATGGTGAATGTTTCCTGAAGGTACACTGATAGTGTTTGCATTAAAAAAATTTAAAATGTTGAATTCTAATTTTTTTTAAATTCTTAGAAGAAAAATCGGCCCAACTAGCCCAGGTCTACCCTATTAGATAAATAATTTATTGCAAGTACCTATTTCCATAAAGACGAATTTTCAGAATTGCACCATTTCTTTCTTTTTGCCGCTCTTGTAAAGAAGCTATGTTATCAACACTAGGAAAAATTATGGCATAGTTACTTATGATGAATCCCATTAAAGAAGTAGTCTACATAATATTTATTCCGATCACATTAGGTTCCTTCTTTCAAGTCTATATTAAACAACTGGTCTATCAAGTAATGCAGATAAAAAAAATTGATATTTTTATACCGATAACACATTGATATAAGAGTGAAATAAAATTTCTTGGGCTGTTGAAAGTCAGAAGTGAAACTTTCATTTTTTTTTTTTTGAAATACGTTCTGAATTCAATGTAGTATCTGTGTAGAATCTATACAGAGTAGATTTTTACAGATGGAATTTTGCGCTGAAGAAAGTTTAGTGATAGAGTGCAGAGAAAATTTTTGCACTGAATTGTACACTAAATTTCCCATTTTCTTTATTGTCTTTAACTAAAATAATCAAATCGTATTTTGACAATTCGAACGACATTAAGTAGCTGAACTAGATTATGTCAAGTACTATACAAAGTAAAACTCATCAAATTTTTCATTTTATATATCACGTCACTGGATTTCCGGTAAAAAGTCAAGGAAATATTGATTTTGTTTCAAATAAATTACGATTTTCTAAAGGTAAGAATTACGTTATTTACTTAGCTAAATATTTTTACTGTCTGATATTTTCTACGTTAGAGTTTTAAACAGATTCACTTAGGCAGACAAACAGCTGTAGATCTATTTTTCTTTATCAGTATTTAACAGTTTAAAGTTTGGTTTTGAATCTTGCCTCGCTCTCTTTGCATAAAGTATTAAAATCAACATTCAGAAGATATGCGTTTAATTTTTTACGAATATTTTGATATAATTTTATTCAACCCTTTGACCAGCGAATTTATTTGACTTTCTAATTGCATGATACAGCTTATTTTGGACATGTATTGTTGTTTCAAGCCAAATCAGAAAGTGAAGGACACGTGAGTTAAATAAATGTGTATAAGTGGTTTGTGTCTTTTAAATTATTTTAAACTCTGGCAATTATCGACTAAAATATCGAAAAAATACATTAGTCAGACATGTCATTGTATACAAAACGGTAAAATTAAAATATTCCGGTGTATTCAGCCCGATATAAATCAAGAGTATTAAAAGTTGCTATCTACCCAGATAGTGTCCCATGTCCATCCAACCGGTTCGGTTGCCGTAATGGCATCAGGTGCGGGAACATGGGGAGGCGTTCTGTCTACCCAGATAGTCCCATGTCCATCCATCTGGTTCAGTTGCTGTAATAGTATCAGGCACAGGGGCATGGGGGGGCGGCGTTCTGTATACCCAGATGTGGAACAATTAGGTCCGATTCCGAATCCAGACGGTCTATACTAAACAACAGAATAACATGCAAAAATGATTAAAGCATGCCAGATTTTTAACTTCAGCACCAAAAAACACCAAACAAGACCCCAGGTATGGAACAATTAGGTCCGATTCCGAATCCAGACGGTCTATACTAAACAACAGAATAACATTCAAAAATGATTAAAGCATGCCAGATTTTTTCTTCAGCACCAAAAAACACCAAACAAGACCCCAGGTATGGAACAATTAGGTCCGATTCCGAATCCAGACGGTCTATACTAAACAACAGAATAACATGCAAAAATGATTAAAGCATGTCAGATTTTTTCTCTTCTTTGTTTCGCTTTTCAAGTAAAAACTGGAGATGACAGACAAAGAAGTTCTGCAGTTTCCTTCAATGTAATTCAGTACACTGTGCTAATCGAAGCTTCATTGGGAATTCAAAACAAAAGCAATGTGGTGAATATCGTGAATTAAGCGTTTTTACTCTTTTTGAAAACTAAAAGTTCAGACCTCCACTGAAACCATTCTGTAACTTTTAGTGATGCTTGAAGAATTACAAATTTAGGATCAAACATTAATTATCGCACTAAGTATTTAGATTAAAAATAAATTTAATCACACGTTATAATTATTTTAATTGATTTATTTTAACAGGTAATATCCAGATCGAAAAATAAACTGGACAGTTTACCTAAATATAAGTTATAAAATATTAGGAACTCAAAAAACACGTAATTAATTTGCATTTAATCCCAACGGGATTATTTCTTGAATTCATTCCAATATGTTTTTTAATCAAACGGATCGACATCCCGTTTCTGCTAGTCTGATGTTTTCTTTGTATTTTCATAGCAAAGTTCCATATTTTTGGTTTCTCAAACTGAAAAGAAAGAGCATAGAATTATCTACGACAAGAGTTATCAATTATTAAAATCATCTATAAACTATGCCTCTAATAACCTTGTACTAAATGTTGGTGCGGTAGAATTTTTAAGTTTATGATTTGCTGTCGAAATATAAGCATGAATAAATTGATATAAAAACACCAAACTAGAACAATAAATAATAACTTTTTCATGTGAAGTATAAGAACTTTCTGAAATTTTAGAAGATGAAAATACTTGTCTTTTCTGAAATTCACAATTTCAAAACTTTACTTGAAACCAAAGAAATAAAAATTCTTAGATTAAGAAAAGTTTCCCACATTCTAATATTAACGTACGAAATCGAAACAAATTTTAAAAGCCCTCGAAAGTTTGTGTTAAATCAATGTATTTTACAAAAAACTTCCTAAAACTTAATAATCTTGGGAAAATTCAGCTGCAAAACAGGGACTTAGAGTTATGTTAAATTATGTATACAATAAAAAACCCACAGAAAATAAATTATTTTCTTCGTATCTGATACAGAAAACAAAAACATAGAATATTTGCTTTATACCAAACTAAACATTCCATCAGCATTATGAGTACTGTTGAACATTCCTTTCTCTACGTTTACTTTTGTCTTCTTGATGGCATCCCCTTCTATGAATTTGATTTATTTTACCAGACATTTCTTTCCCCTAAAACATTCTTACACGTGTATCAAAAATGCAATAAAAGTTTTCATTTTGTAGGCAATTTAGTTTTATGCGGCATCAAGTTATTTAAACTAAAAATAATATTTCGACCTATATACCACGCTAGGTTTATTAGAAAAAAATAGTTATTAGGGAAACAACAAAAATGTCATGAGAAAACTTCTTTTTCTATAGTTATAAATATTTTTTTTAAATATAGCATTTTCCAAATTACTTTAATCTATATATTTAAAATAATTTGGTAAAAAAAAACCTTCACCGACTCCTCCAGCCTCAACCACTCCACCGATTTTGACAATTTTTTTTTTTTCATTTTAAAGGTTATGACGTATAGACATGTCATCAATGGTCGTCAGCCCTCCACCCCCCATTTTCGAACGAAAACTCTTTCCCACTGTACATTCTCCATGGGGAAAAACCTTTGGACAGTTCGCCAGCAACAACCA
>BGPR01039433.1:0-14312 GCA_013235015.1 Araneus ventricosus
CACGAGAAGGGTAAAAATTTAAAATGTCATTAAAGATTCTATATTTCATTTGTAAAATCTTTTACATTTTTGAAATTTAGAATTCTATTTGTGTAACTCCTTCTGAAGTAAGTCTGTTAAGCCTATTAAATCCTATTATCACAAAATATTTTTCGATATCTCCACGATGTTCCTACGATATTCTGAATGCAGCACAACCTCATAAAAATAGAGTATGAATATTGTAGAGCAATCTTGTGATAATAGGGAATACTATATCAGATTTCTATACGTCTTACTTTAAAATCAAAACGTTTAAAAAAGATGGGTTTCACATATGTGGGACATCCACATGTTAGGAAACAGGACCAGGTTTTCCCAAAAATAGAGGGTTGTGAATGAAATGTATGTGACCTGTATGTAATTGTATTAAAACAGTATCAAATTTCCTTTCGGGAAAGACGGGCCATTCTCTTATAATAATAGATTTAATAGTGTGAAACTCATTATTTATTTTAGGCTTCATAGAATTTACCAGTGCTGAAGATGATTGGATTTAAATACACATATATTCAAAATTAAGATACCTTTTACTTTTGGTATATAATATCCAGAACTAATGGATATATTTTGATGATATACTGGATTTATATAGACAGATATTCCAATAAATTTTTTTCTCTCTTAATATTTCTGAATTGGTCTCCTTCCCATACTAGAAAAAAGATTTCTGTTTCGGCCTCTTCTTTCCTTCTTTTCTTTTTTCTGCCTTTATATTCCTCTTATGGGAATATAGATGGCGCCACGGAGACTAGTGTTTAATTTTTTGCTTTTCTCGAAAGCGCGAGCAAATTATTTTAATCTGGCTTGTTTCTACAGGGGGTAAGATTTTGATTTTACCTTATGAAAGCTTATTAATTAAGCTTGATGGCTAATATTTTATTGGTCTTATTAGCGTATTTAATGTTTTTTCCTTTTTCTTTTGATGTTTGTTCTTGTGGATTTGCTACCTGGTTTCTCTTTTTTTGGGGAGTTCGGGCTATGAGAAGCTTTGTCTTAGCCTAAAATAGGCAAGCTTCTACAGAAAATTCCCTAAATATTCTTTTGAATCCATTTCGAATAGTTTCCAGCCCTTGAAAAAGTGAACTAGAATGGATTCCTTGTTTTTGTTGTCTGATTTTCGTTTACTTCAAATTACTAAAGGATTGCTTGTATTACTTTCTTTTTTTAATTTTGGCTTTATTGGTATATCTGTCTATTGTTCTCTGTTTTTTGTTATGCTGCTGCAATGGCGCGCATCTTAAACATTGTCGTAATTTTTCTAATTTTTCTAACTTCATTTCTTTTTACAATTAAATTCTTTTCTTCATTTTAATTTTTTGTATGATATTTAAAAAAATTTTCTTGTTCAAGTTTTAATTTTGCTTTCTTTTTTAAATAATAATTTTATAAATTTTTTAAATTATTGATTGTTTGCATACTGGATTTATATAGGTTGCTCTAGCACAAAAATATGATCCACAGCTATAAATCATAGGCCTGATCGTATATAAGATTCATCAGGAAACACAAGAAATTCTAACATAGTTGTAAATTTATCCAACAAAAATGAATAACAACGTATGTGTTACCACCTTCTTGAAGTTTCACAGCTGTTACAATATAAATTTACACTAGAAACGAAGCATCTTATGAGTTCAACAGTAGTCAGTTGCACTTCTCCAGTAGCGATGTTTCAAGAGCCTGGATGACTCTGGGAGGGGATTTGCTCTTTTCCAAGAGCGTCCTAGATATGCTCTATAGTATTTAGGTTTGAAATTCCATCTGATCAAACTATCTTCCCTGTAACCTTCCTATCCAGAAATTTGTCCAGAGAAGCCATAAGCATTCATTCACAGATCGTCTGCCAGAGATTTGGAAGTTTGTGGACCCATCCAACGTGATACCTGACCAGATCATCAGACCTCCGTTGCTATAGTGATCTCCAGTAATCCTATACCAAATAATACCAAAATTGTGTCTTCCAAAACATTGGGATGTTTAAAATCACAAAGATTCATGAAAATCTCGAAGTCAACTTTTTTGACGATTACAATACATTCTCTTTCCATACTTTGTATAAGAATGAGTAAGGACATATTTTCCAAATTTTATCTTTTACTGAAATTTTTGGGCCGCGGTGTCTTCCGGGTCGAAGAGTTCTAGGTTCGAAGCCCGATTCCACTGAAGATCCACTGTGTATTGCATGTGGACCTCTTGCACGTTAAATCATATAATACATAGTGGGATAAACATCCTCCACATGTGTGAAACCCACAACCCACGCCCACCGACTCACCCATAGGGTTTAGAGTCCACAGGGATGGATGGGGAAGCACACGTGTGGTGCGGAAGCTTCGAGAGGGGGAGCCAGTTCTGCTTTGGTTCTCGTCATTTGACCATGGTTCGAAATTGAGAGGTTCGTCCCAAAACATCCCTCTTGTTGCTTCAAAACGGGACGTTAATACAAGGTGTACACAAATGAAGTGCTACATTTCAAAAATAAATAATAATAATAAAAACTAAAAATGTTGGAACTACGAATTTTTTTAAAAATGAGAGCGCATCTCAGAAGGTTTCTTTTCATATAGGTAACATGCCATTACGGTGGTCTAGGAGGTCGTAAATTATTGGAAATCAAAACTTTGCTTAGAGCAATTATCTGAGAAAATATTAAAACTGAAAGAAAAATAAAAGCATGTATATGTAGGGATCTGTACCCTCTTTAATTTGTTAATTCACAAGTAGTGTTAAAACTGAAGAGTTTTCGTAATATTCAAGAAAAACTAAAAAAAGAAACCAGAAAACATCATCGGCTTCTGCTGATCGGTAACCATTGGGTACAGAATTTTCTCGCTGTAACAAATTTAAAACGGCGTAACGCCGCGTTACCTATCTAAAAAACTTTTTGAGATGTGCTCTTATTAAAAAAACGTAGTTTCAACATCATTTAATTTTTGAAATGTGTCACTTCATTTGTGTTCACCCAGTATAACTAAACAACTTAAACTTTTCCTTCTGTTTTTCACCCAGTATAACTAAACAACTTAAATTTTTCCTTTTGTTTTTCACCCTGTATAACTAAACAATTTAAATTTTTCCTTCTGTTTTTCACCCTGTGTAACTAAACTACTTAAATTTTTCCTTCTGTTTTTCACCCTGCATAACTAAACAACTTAAATTTTTCCTTCTGTTTTTCACCCTGTATAACTGGACAATTTAAATTTTTCCGTCTGTTTTCCATCATTCCTTTCTTCACTGTTTTGAGTTGGGCTCAGAGTGTCACAATGGCGTAGTGGTAAGGACTCGGCTTTGAGGCTGGGAGGTTCCATGTTCGAACGCCAATTCCACTGAAGATCCGCAGGGTATGTGGGCCTGTTGCACGCTAAATCATGCATACGTCATATGCCCCCCTGGTGCGGTGCGGAAGTTTGTAGAGGGGGTGTCAGCTGTGGTTTCACACTCGCCAACTGACCACGGCTCAGAATTACGAGTTCCGTCCCAGTATAACCCTGCGGTCTTATGGCCACAATTTTTTTGAATCTGCAACGCTCTTAATATGGATAATTTAATTCTGACCACACGGGATATATAACAAGTGTGATTTCCAAACGAGTTGCTGCTATCTTAAATATTCCTAGAGATGAACCATTAGATCACATAGCCATTGTTAGAAAAGATCGTTTGTCTTCTAAATATACTCAGGTTCTTCAGGTAACTCTTAACTTACAAAGTCGAATTTTCAATGCTATCATCTACATGAAGCTGCTAATTTAATTCTGAAACATGATGAAATAACCATAGAAAATGTAATTTGATGCTTTAAATTACACAAACCCCTTTTACCTATTTATTTAACCTTTTCCTTACTGTCGTACCAGAAAATTCTTTACCTTTCAATGCGGGGTTCGTACAACTGCTGTACCAGATACAAGTAAGTATTTCACACCCCGCCTTCAACGCAGTTCTTCTGGTTTAAGACCCCTTAGCCTAAAGATTAATGTCATACTACGCATGTGAATTGAAATTCAGAATAAACTAGTTGAGTATCCATGTGACGTAACTTTATTGCTAATGATACAACAAGGATAGGTTCATTTATATGTATATATACATATATATTGTGTATATATGTGTATGCATACATGTATACATATATTCATTTACATACATAAACATGATACAATATAAAACACCATAATAACAGTTCACGATGAGTTCTCGTAAGTGTATACCGATATGTACACTGATATCATGCGGCTCCCCATTAAAGAGACACACATTAATAAAATACAGAAGTACACCTCTATGCAGAAATTATTGTGCATCAAAAAGCTCAAAGTCTGTATATATTTATTTATTGGATTAATACAATGTTGCTCAAGACAAAAAAGAACTAACTCTTTAAAAAGTCTCCTGTTAATAAACAAACATTTGCATGATGATGTTGCCAAATATAGATTAGGACAAAAAAGTTTCAGCAATCAAAAAGAGAGATGTTTGACAATGGAAGAGAGCACATACTTTCCTCATCGATGAGTTTGTTTCACCATCATCATCATCATTTATCGCAAATAATGCTTGTAAAGAATCCTCGCGATGAATGAAACTTACGTAATATTAAGAAGAAAAACATACATAAAAATAAGGTATAAAATTGTAAAGTTTGTAAATGATATTGATCATTTGATATGTTAAATGTGTATTAAAATACATAAATAATTTATACGGTTGTTTATAATAATAGCTATATAGTAGCAATTTTGCTACGATAAAATATCCTTTCTTCTATCTAGATAAAAATAAATTAAAAATCAATTTAAATTTCGAATTTCTTAAATTTGTTCTTGCTTGTAAATTTTCAAAATTTAAATAAAAATGTTTATTTGCCATTGAGAGGTGCCAATCTTGCTTTAGAATGTTTAATTACTAATTAATGTTTAATTTTTAAAATGTTTAATTACAAAACAAAATTTAAAAAACTTACAGACACCTTATTCATAAATTTAGTTATGAGACAACTCTTTCATTTTATTGTTCTTTTTCAAAAGATAATAATTTTTAATCCTGCCTTTTTGTACTAAAATATTTCGTTACTTTTATCTAATTAGATTTCACTTAAAATTCATGCCTAAATTCCATGCTTCAAATTCTCTGGAATATTAAGGAAATAAAATTTTAAAGAATATGCAATTTATTATTTTATTTGTTATCCATCTCCTAGATTGATGACAATTATGCTCTACTGTTTTATTTTATTATTTAATATTTTCATTAAATTTTATCTGCACTAATTTTCGAAATTTTAAATATGGCTACATTTAAACGCAATAAAAGTTTTATTCGTGAAATTAAAAATATGTAAAAAAAAATCCAATTCGAATATGAAATATTGTACAGAATAAACGAAATATTTTCACATTTTTAATGAAAAACACCCTCAGTCCAAGTTCAATTGCCCGATTTGCCTTTTTCCTTCAAATTAAGAAATCAACAAATTCTAATTTGGCCAAACTGTTTAAACATTTGGAAATGCATGTTTAATTTTGTACATGCAAATATCTGGTTTCCTAATAGAAAATGGGATACCGGGTCGCCATATTAGTATTGTTTTGTTGGTTTTCATACAAGCTTCTATGCAGGTACGAAACGTTTTGCAATGCTATTTGTGTAATCGATGAAAAATATTGGAAGAAATGCAACAAGGAGAACTAAAGAAATAATCATTAACGTCAGCCACATACGTCAAAAAACAGTTTGGAAATGTTTGCTGACAGTAATGTTTTATGATTTGGATTTGGATTGAAAGACGCAACGTAACTCCAGCATATTTAAATCTTAGGCTTGCTAATGATATAATTAAGCTGCATAAGACTAATAATTTTAGATTTTATGTTTCTCTACATTTTGATATCAATAAATAATGTATATAACATCTGTATTGTGTATTCCTCGATTTTTTTTGAAAATCGGAAGTCTGTTTTGGGTCAAGAAGAAATGGCAAATCCGACAACTAAAGTTAGACAGGTGGAAATTATAAATCAAGAATTTATCATCCAGAATGACAACAAATTCATTATCCCGATTTGGGATTACTTGAATAAATAGAAGAAAAAGTTCCAAAATATGCGACTGACTGTACAAAAATGACATTAGGTATTAATTACACTCTGTAAATCACACACTAAAAATACATCTCGCCAGATATGTTTAGGCTCCAAATAAGACAACTTTCCACTCTTACTATCTGTATTATATGGAAAATGGCCCACAGAAAAGGTAATCAGAACCTTAATTAAAACGATTATAAAAAGAATATCTTAATACGCACTTAACGAAAACACATCTGAGTTGTCCTCGATTTATGTGAGTATGTATCATCAGTTAGTGGCTATTCTTGTTGGAACCAGTAAAAATTACATTTTCGCATTAATAACGCTGAAGTTGTTATTTTGAAAGAAGAAATGCCATATAAAGTTACAAGAACTGTTTTTTCTTGATGCTGGTAAAGTCGAAAAGGCCCTGCAGCGTTAAAATCTTTATTAAAGATCCGCACACAAGGAGTTGGTCATCCGAACATAGAAAAACATCTTTCTGTTTTGCTGGTTGAATGACGAAACCAGCTTTAGTTTATGACCTCTGTGGGAAGTTACTCTTCGACATGGTAAAATACAAAAACAGCGAAGGTCCCGAATATTACCTACACATACAAAACACAAGGGTAGTGAATAATAGGACCAGAAGGAAAGGATGGACCACTGTGGGGTTGGATGATGACGAGCAGACGAAAGAACTGTTGGAGAGCTTGACGATGGGCTTCTGCGCAAGCTCTTTGGTCGAGTTGCAGCGGGTCTCTCGTGGAAGATTGGCAACGTTCTGACCTCTGGCCTGGAGCCAGTCCCGAAACCATAGGATGGAGCAGTCGCAATGGTAAGGGTTGTCTGGAAAAGGGACAAAAAATAACTATACAGTAACACAACTAAAAAAACTTCTTAAAATCTGCTATCTGAAAATGGCATAGATGTTATTGTAAAATGGCGTTTCAAGTTTGTTAATATTCTTATATGAATTCTAGATACGAATGAATTGTATGCTTCCAAACTCTGATGCAGAATTACCGCGGTTTGAATAAATCTAATTAAAACATTGAATATGACCAATATTACACAAGAATATTGTCGAATATTGCATGTTAACATGTAGGCCACCATCCGCAGCCGAGTACCTGTAGATGGCGCTGCCATCGCCAGTGACGTCAGAGTATCAAGCTGTCGAGAACTGTAGAAGACGACGACGCGGTACAAGACGCATGAACGACGTGGGTTTTTCCCTGACAAAGACAAGAGATGACGATGTGCCATCCAAAAGCCTTTTTAATGACGATTTGCTGCAACTGTATATATCTTTAACTGTAAATAATGCATCTTCAAAATGTAAACTTAATCCTGATAATATAACAATTTAGATTGATGAACTGCGTATTATTTATATGGAACCCAACACTAAGCCTACCTGATGACCTCCTACAAACACGCATACAATATACGTCGCGAGTTATAATGTGCTTGGCGGAAAATATATGTGTATGGATAACGGCAGAACTAATGTCTTAATAGTGAAGAATCTCGAAATTGGCGAGTTTTGGAAAAACAATCATGTTTGAAATTTTAATTTTTCTTAACAATATCAAATTTTGGATTTGAAATTTCTAGCCGTCGCTCAGTTTTTTCACATGTTTCTCTAGAAAGAACCGAATCAGCAACAGGTACTGAAGTTAGAATGATATCATCGTGCCTTAAGATTTACTAAATACTAGTTGATATACCCGGCGTTGCTCGGGATAAAAATATTTTTAAATCCAAGTTCTTGTAACACTTTCAACTTAATAAAAGAGTTTTTCACAGCAGCGTCTTTCGTTAATTTTCATTAATCTCGCTGACCCTCTCTACCAGAAGTTTAACACACCTCTTCTTTTTCTCTCCTTAGTTTGAACCACCTGGCAAGATTCAGGAGGACTGAATACTCCATTTTCCTCACTCTATCATTGTTAAGTGGATAACATAAGCTCTTTTTCATATCTTGTATTTTATTTCCATTGCAACTACAATTTTCTTCTCTTTAGTGTTTGCCACTGAACGGAAAACATCGCATAGTGTTCTTTCCTTTTCTCCTTAAGTCCTGTCCCTCAGTTAGGAAGCGGGCTCAATAATCTTGAAGGATTTTACACACTCATCATGATCATTTAAAAATTTGTAAAGTTAAATGAAGCTTCGCGTAAAGAGAATAATTAACATCATTGGATTGTGGTGGAAACACATTGAAAGATGTATATGCTGCGAAATGAAAGAGAAAAGAAAAATTCTGATTTCTGATAATATTCAAAGAAAACAATACTTTTTATCATAACTTTCACAGTGATAGAAAAATACGGGAATGAAGGATTTGGTACAAAGATAAATTGGTTTGAATTTAATTACAATAATAGAAAGCATTGTTACAAATTATGCATGGGATTAATTTGAAATATTTATTAAATTAAGGAAATGAACGCATGACATTTAAATTGTATCATTGAGAAGATAATTTTCTGCTCTTTAAGATGATATGTAAATCATCTACGTGCAATTTATTTTTCTGAAGTTATTGGCAAAAAACTGAGATATAACGCCGAAAATCGGCTTAAATTTTGCTATTTATTTATATATCTTAGCAATAATTTATTTTTAAGTTGAGAAAAGGGCAATTAATCTATGAACGGACCCCAGAAGGGCATGTGCAAATTTCTTGTTGAAACTATTTACCGTTTAGGTGGAGTTCTTGTTACATATAGACCGTTAAAACATCTTTCTTTCCCTAACTTTGTCCTTTTCCTACTATAGGAACCGGACTAAGAAATCTTGAAGGCTTAGCACACACTCATTAGGATGATTTAAAAATTTGTGAAAATTAAACAAAGCATCGAGAGAATAATTCAGTAACGTTATTGAATCACTGTGCTATGACAACCGGAGGTAAAATGTCTCCTTTGTTGTTCATGTCCAAAGAAAACAATATTTTCGTATATTAAATTTAACACTGGCAGAAGCACGTGCGGAGAACACTAAATTGGCTTTAATTTAGTAACATAAGAATAAAAAATATTGTTAGAAATTGCATTATAAATAAATTTTAATATTCCTCGGACAACGCACATACGAACATTGCCTTTAATATATATAGATTCTTATAGATTTTGCAGGTTCTTTTAGTTTTCACTTAGGGCCGAGACCCAGTTTTAGATGCAGAGACATGAAAAGTTCCACAGACAAAAACTGTTTACTTGTTAGTACGGCGCGCGAACCCTATTAACCCTCTCATACCGAGCGAGACGGTCCCGGGTGGTCTAAAAAGTTTCCCTTAACAGCGACGAAGGCCGGTCTGGGGCGTTTGGATTCTTTTGAGGGGAGGTGATGTACTGAGATCACTTAGTAGATAAAGGCGGTAGAGGGTCCAGTTATCCTTGCCAACCACATCCCATTTCCGTGCGCCTTACGGGAAGGTTATAGCAGGGGTGGAGTGGAGGGGAAAAATGACCACCCAGGTTGGAAGAGTCCAATTCACGTCTCTTCCTTCCAAAAAGTCCCGGTTTTAAAGGATCTAGAAGAAAAATGCTTCATCGGGATTCAAGAGTTAACACAAATTGCTCTAAAATGTTCATAGATATCTTTACGATGTTGTACGGCATTCTGAATATCATAGCAACATCGCGAAGATATCGTAGAATATTTTGTATTAATAGAATAGTGATACATCACAAAGCAAATGCATGTATCAATACACCATGAAGAATACTCTACTGCGCATACCGCAGGGTTTGTCAGAGAGAGCTGTACAACGTTCACCGGAGGTTTGGCGATAAATAATATAAACAAATTGGCGACATCCGAACCACCTAGACTTTTCTCCTCCCTAACTTTCTTTCTAATGATCAGATTGATGATTTCAATAGCTTTAAACCCCTTTCCGGATCATTTTGTAAAAAAGCGCTCGTAAATCGGTCCAGTATTTTTTTTTCTATAAGACACAGACATACGAACATTGCTATTTATATATATCGATTTGTTCCTTGAATCAATGAAAAATCCTTTCATACATCCCAAGAATCCTACCTTCACGCCACACCATTGGAAACAAAAGTTATATTCATTTTTTTCCAACTGTCTGTTTTCTTGAATCTGGAATTCAAACACTGTGCTAAACTACAATATGGTTTTTCAGACTCCAGAAATGGTTTATCAGTCTCTAGAACCAGAATAAAGCCTTATAAACGATACATAAATAAAAGAAATATCTGAAATTTTGAACAAAATCAAAAACAATGTTGAGAAATATTGAGAAAAATTTTGCAAAATAATGAGGAACAGTATTGTATATTATTAAAAATGTTTACATTTTATAATCTTCTAATACTAGGAAATAATATTGTATAATATTATTTTCACATATTATGCAATATTATGTCTTATTAGATATACAGTCTGTGAGGAACTCACATTTTATCCTGCTCTCTCAGTTTCATTCCAAAATAAGCAAATTAAACAATTGTAACAAATGAGGTTATGATATTTTATATCATAAAAATGTCTACAAATATTTAAAAATATACTCGAATTGTTCAAACATTTCCTAATTCACATTGCTGGATAAATATACTAACAGAAAATATAAGCAGAACATGTAAGAATATAATACAAAAATGGACCAAAACATGAAATATTCCACTGAGACTGTCTGCTAGGCACACAATAAAATATCATGCAATTTCCTGCCCAGCACTAGTTCATGTAGCTCATAATATATTTGCTTTATGTTTGTCTGTGTTGTACACTCGTTATCTCACTTAATGACTTTTAAACCTTCCGTCTATAATTCCGGTATTCAGCGGAAAGTGATATCATCCGATGATACTATTTTATAATTTGTAATAATAAACTAATATAAGTAGAGCAAACTCAAGTGATTTATTTACTTTACGGAAAAAACCTCGCGATTCTGTTTGATTCAGGTATTATTATTTTTTATTACAATTTATTAGAAATACAGTAGAACTCCGGAAATCCGAACCCTGGTAATCCCAAATTCCGAATAATCCGAACAACTTTTTTTTTAATTTTCTGAAGCATTCTTATTCAAAAATGAAAGAAAAATAACAATTAAGCTTCAAAAACAATGCTAATATTTATTCCTAACTGAAAAGATGTATTCAAAGTGGTCTTTAATAATGAATACAGCACCTTAATTAGTAGAAACAAACTCAGATGTAAAAACTTTAAAAAATTCGAAAATTAAGATTTTTAAATCTAAATTCAGAAGATACATTCTGATAATATAGAGAAATAATTGGACTTCAAAAACATATAAAGTTATGCAACACTAAAAGTATTTTGATTTTAAATAAAGGATCTCTAAAAAGTTATTGTACAATTTAAATTGTTGTAACCTTTAAGGATATGTGGCAAAAATAATTCGATAAAAGGAGATGAAAGCTTAATGATTTTTACGTACTGTAGAATTCTGGGAATCCGAACCCCAGTAATCCGAACATCTTTTCTTAATTTTCTGAAATATTTCTACTGAAAAATGAAGGGATAATAACAATTACGAATCAGAAACAAAGCTAATGTTTATTCCTAACTTAAAAGAAGTATTCGAATTGGTATTCAGAAGGAATACACAGCACCTAATTAGTAGAAACATGCTCAAATATCTTCTTTTCACCCTCAACTTGTGTGCCACTGTACCGTGCGAATCGTTGCGAGCACTTCCCGTACACCTTCACAGAGCACCTAGAGTCAATACTCTATTGAATTTGGTATATCAAGAGTATTTTACCGAATTTCCCGGAATCCGGACAGAGGTCAACCCAATTAGTTCCGATTAACGGGGTTCTACTGTACTTAAAATTAAAAAACTGTACTTAAAATTAAAAAAATGCTTAGCATCGCACAATTCTGAGGCAATTTTTGGATTGAAGAGGACAAATTTCATTATCAAAAGTGCGAAAGCAGTGCAATAATCAAAGAACGTTGTTGAATAAGTACACTAACAGAGAAATACAAACATAAATATGTGATATTAAAACAAAAAAACAAAATGCGACTGAGACTTTCTGCTACACACACAATAAAAGACCCTGCTCAGCACTGGTACATGTCACTCACAATACAGTTGCTTTACGTTAGTTTATGTTGTTACGTTATGTTATGTACGTTCGTTATCTCAGTTAACGGCTTTTAAATCATTCGTCTACAAATCTGATGGCATTAAAAGCATGATCATCTCATGATATTGCATAATTTATAAAAAAAATATGGGTTTCTGTTTGATTGAAGGTATTATTATTTTTTATTACACGTTTATTAGAAATACTTGAAACTGAGGATGGACTATTTCTGGTTTCAGAAAGTCAGTTTTAATAAAAAAGAAGAGTCAGTATCACAAAAATTCAAAATCAGAGCAGTATTTAGTAAATTTTATTCCTCAAAATAAAATTAGATTTGCATCTGATTAGTAACTGACAATTACCAATATAATCAATGAATTTAACATAGGAATTTTTAGTTTTTTATAAATTGCTGATAGTCGTTTTAACATTTTGATTCAATTATATAAGATTGGGAGTTAAAAATATTTTGTTATTAGAAAATTTCCTGCCCGACAAATGAACAGCGTGTACAATACAGACCTTTATTATTCTAAAAATTAATAACAAAAGTACGAAAAGGTGAAATGAAATGCAGTTTGCGGCAAAAAAATGAAGAAATCTAATATATATATTGTATTTCATTGTATGATTATTAATAAGGTAACATTATATTTATATTTAATTTTAATTATTGGTTTAATAGGTATATGTACTGAAAATGTTATTTGAATTTTAATGGTTTGTAAAATATTTAACTTTATATAAATAGTTAACTATTGTGTATATATAAATACACAACAGTAAACAAATACAGAAATCAAGATAAAAACATTTATATACAAAAAGAGCAATAACCAATCAAGAAATTAATAATTAATCGAAGAGATAGTGCGGTGTTCGAAAACACCAATAATAAATATACGTTCATTTGAGATTTCCCTGCTGATGACGCATCCCGGACGTTAGCGTTATGTTCTACATTGTTATTTGGTTTTTCCCTTTCTGAAATGTTTTTAATGTTTTCTTTTGTTTATATATATATATATGTGTGTGTGTGTGTGTGTGTAATGATTTATCTTTATAACATTCTTTAAATGAATTATTTTTAACTCTATTTCCTTTTAAATTACTTTTACTTCAGTCTTAAGAACCGTACTTCTACTTTAACTTCCAGAGTCATGAGTCTTTTCCGGGTAGCGACCTTCATCGAAGTATTTAAGCTCTCTGCGCATTGTTAACGTTACTTTTTATTTAATATGCAACCTGTCTGCAAAGACGAGCCGCTCCGCGCGTTAGCTCTTCAATTCTGGTCATGGTTATTTTTTGAATTATGACTACGTTAACTAATTAACTTGTATTATCATCGTTAACATGAATAAATAGAATTTCGAGCTACTACTGCCCGTTCATGGAAGAGGATCGCTCACACTTAACTTTACAATGATGTTTCATATATTTATTTTTTTACACTACACTCATTGTAGTTCTATGTGAGCTAATGCAGTAGCAGGATGAATGCCCAGTCTGAATCCGATTTCCCGCCAAGTGTTTTTAACATGTCCCGAATCTTTAAACTTCTCGATCCATGCATAAATTAAAGGCACCCTTGGTGAACTTTTTTGGTATCTCAGACGAAATTTTCTTTGCATGGCTTTCTGTGATTTTGTTTCCGCTAACCACGATACACACACTACGCTTTCTTTTGAGAGAAGTTGCCATTTTCCTTTATTATTACAGCTGAGAGTGATTAGCACCATCTACCTCAGACTATTGATTCTAGAAGATATCTCTTAGATTTGTTTTACTTCTACTTCTTTTTTCCACAGACTGTGACTCACATGACCTTTTAGTAGTTTTGATATTAATTTTTAGACTAATAAAGATTTTTCTCAGACATCCTGTATTTCTCAAAAGACGAGGTGGAATTTTTTATGTTTATTTCCTTTCCTGTTTTACTTCAAGCAAATGAAATTGGTCATTTTACAGTCTTATCTAAAAGACTTCCCTGATAACTCTTTTGATTATACTCTTAGATCTGTTCATTTGAGGAGCGATGAGGGGTTTCTTCTTATGGGAATATTCACAACATTTTCGGGGATTACCGTCTGGA
>BGPR01039434.1:0-14311 GCA_013235015.1 Araneus ventricosus
ATATGATAAGAGTGTGAAAAAGTATTATGTCCCAGGTGCCGTTTACACAAGCTAAGCCGCTAATGATGACAGTGGGGGGGGGGGGCAAAAAATTATATTATGATCAGAGACGTCTTTAACACTCAGGGCACTATTGACTTGACTTATGACTCCTTATAAAATTATGTTGTTAATGATACTAGTTTGAATGTTTTTTTCTCTGATTTCAAAAATTTAAGGAAAAAAAAAACTAACCATAGCTGTGGTACAGAATAGTGTATCCAATATAAAAACTAAATTATAGCCTTGCACAGAAATAAATGCATTTACTGGTTTCAATGAATGATGTCACACAGGACATAAAAAAACACAATAATGGAAAAATTATAAAATTACTTTCATGGAGATTACCAGCACATTTAAAAAAGGCTTGTAAAATTGGATCTTCATTATACAGAAAACAAAATTATGCATCAGGTGATTTATAATTAAGGATATCATTACTATTAGGTACTGTACTGAAGAAGAAACATTATTTGCCAATCAAATTGTAGCTGAGAAATCTTTTATTAATTCTGATATTATATAATCTTTTAGCTTTATTCCCAAGTTTTATTATATAATTTTTTACTTCTAAAGCTAAATGAGGGTTATATTGTGGAAATTTTGAACTTTGTTCATATGACAACAAGAGATCACTCTTCATCAGGCATGTCAGCCTCCAAACGTTCACACCACAATCAGTGGTGTAGCTGCAACTTTTGGCATCCTGTCTTTACATGTTACATAGAGCACATAAAAGTAAAATAATAATAAATTCTAAAAAAAACCCATTTTATTAGTAGGGCACATAAACCTAAAAAATAATAATAAATTCAAGGAATAAACATTTTATTAGTAACACAATCTATCATTTGACACCTTTGATCTCTATAGATAGGTTGTGAAATCATACGTCCAACATAAGCCTCAATTCATATATCCACAATTTAACGACAAAAGTTGAAAAATATGAATTAAATAAATTAGTTTTTATTATTTTATGTACACAATTAATCAGATAGTGCTTTTGATCTTATAAGTCACAAAACTGTTTCCCAGCATGTTTGATTTTGCCACCCCCCCCCTTTAGCTACGCCACTGACCATACCCATGTGAAACATTTGACCCATTAAGATTAAGTGGCAATTAGGTCCAAATACCTGAGAGACAGGGATGGTGCCAGAGGGGGCACCGGAGGAGGCCAAGGCCCCCTCTGTCGGGGAAAATTTTTGTACGAGGTATTCAACTGTAGTTGATAAATAATAATCTGGCGAAAATTTGAGACCAATTTCATTACACATATGTCACCCCTACAACAGGGCAAATCGCCCCAAATCAGGGAAACTCTAGCGCCATTCCTGCTGAGAGATCTTCTGATTCTACATTGGTTGAGCTTTATCTTGAAAGCCAAAGGAAGTAATTTGAATTTCACAAGTGTTGTTGTGGAGAACATCAAGTATGTTAGGCAATGTTATGATTTGGTCAAAGGTTATGTTTAAATCTGCAAATAGCCCAGCACAAGCCTCCTGATCTTTCTTATTAAGTTAGATGCACTTGTTTGAAAATTGCCAAAATAAGGGTGAATGAATGCTATTTGCCACTTGTTTGACAAAAAACTGAAAGGCCAATCTCTTGATTTTTTCAGAGAGAATTTCCTGTCCCGCAATTTTCAGTAAGACAATGTTTGGCGTCCGTATTGGAAGGCCAAGGGCAACTCTAAGAGCAATAGTTTGGATGGTATCACAAATTTTGAAATGTGTCTGCGATAATTTGTTAGTGATTGTGCAGCTATAATAGAAAAGGCTATAGATTCCATTCTTAGTGATGCCAACCAGGTATTTTGTTCTGGGGCAGTACGATTTATAGGCTATTGTTTCCAAGGCGTTAATTTTTATGAGTGCTTTTGCTCGAAGATTTTTGATGATGGCACCATTCTGATTAGCTTTAGAGAAGATAATTCTCAAATATTTTATTGAGTCCTTCCAAGGAAGAGGAGAACCTGTGTAGGAAATGTGAAGGGTAGAAAGTAATCTTCTTTTTGATAGGTCGGCAATAGCACTTTTCTCGGGGGAAATAGATAGCTTCCAATAGGTACACCATTTGAAAACATTCTCCATCGTATTCTGCAGTTTTTTCTCAATGGATTCCAATGAATTATGAGAACAATAAATAAAGATATCATGTACGAAAATGGAACATTTGAAACCTTCGTCTAAGGTCACACAGACAACAAACATAAAAATAGCAAACATTACAGGCGATAACGCCCTTCCCTGTGCTAATCCTTTCTAAATGACTTTTGTGTTCGAAAGACGGTTTCTCCATCGAATTTGTAGAGTCAATATAGGGAATTAATGAAAAACAAGCTTCACAGTTTTTTTTCACCATCCCAAATTTATATTTGGCCAGGTGATTTACAACAATACAAACTATTCATGAAATTTATCTGAAAATTTTAAAAAATGCATTTTTTGAAAAATTTTAAATCTTAATTTTGACAAAAAAATTTATATATTAACCTATAGTATGTTGTATACCACTGGAAAGAGCATAAAAAATGCTGTAAAATGACACCTATCCCAGCTCAATTAGGAGAGCTCCTAGAGCAATTCAAAAAGAAGTCGGCATATCTTGATGAAATTTGGTATTTTTCCAAGTCTATATAAATAGTACACGAGTACCAAATTTCATGAAAATCTGAGATGGTGAGGTTTATAGAGTGTGTTGAGTTGACCTGGAATGACCAAACCCATGACTCTTAGTCTTGTGTATACTCAGAAAACCTTCCCCTTCAATAATGACCATCTAAAGCTTTACTCAATTTCAAATGAAACTACCGTGGCTATGGTGCAAATAAAGGATTTTAACAACCTGCAAAATATATCTTTGTGGAACAATTAGCACACATTTCATGCACCTTAAAAAAAACACCTTAAACCAGAATTTTGCCATTCCACATGCAAAAGCTTTTTATACAGAGAAAACTTTCCATAATAAATATGTTTTCCTTATTGCAATTTTTTTTCCTTATTAAAAATTTATAAAATTATTTTTATAGCTAAAAAGTAATTCATTGAATATCTTTCATGAAGTAATATGACACATATTTGGATATTTTCTTAAATGAAACATTTGAAATATTCTGTCAAAATTTAAGTTTTAAAAGAAAGTTATGTTTCTCTTGTCAGTGGGTACATGTCTTATTATGCTTTGTTACAAATGCAAATGAAATACATATAATAAAAAAAAATATTATAATAATTATATAATGAAATTGGACCTAATAAAGTAACTATAAATAAATATTACAAATATTTTAAGGAAAAGTTATTAAAGGTTTATTACTCTATTTTATGTTACATTACATAAATGTGATCAGCATATATATTCTTGTCAGGTTGGTGGAAAAATCCTTGTGTAATACCAAATTCCCAAAGGAAGAATTTACATATCGTAACAAAATAAAGTAATAAATTTTAACATAGTTTTTAGTAGAACAAGACAAAGAAAAATAAATTATTTTGGAAACTTTTGCTCATATGATATTGTGTTTAATTGGATTTATGGATAGATGAAATCTATAATCTGTAACTACAGAAAGAGAAGGCACACTAAATTTTCATTAAATGCTTTCAAATCTGTAGTACAAATTATGTACTACAATTCTAATTAAACCTTATAATATATAGTAAACTTTCATTTCAATATTTTACTTAAGAGTGTGTTGTAATTGAAAACACAGAACTATCATCTGTTTTTAGATAAATTTCAAAGTTGAAAGAGTAAAAATTTCAACTGTTAAAATTAAATTATATATATGGTTTCTTATTTTAGTGCCATTAAATAGCATATATCTATCTCTCAAACTTCACTGAAAGTAAGATACAAAAGTTAGCTGAAATATATATTTGATAATATAAAATATGTTTCAAGTATAGAGAGACACTAAACTTCTCTTTGAATTTAACTTACAAAACAACTATAATGTTAGGAAGAAATTTGTATTGAAAGTTAATAAAAGACAAATCAGACCAACTGTTGCAGATTTAAATTTATAAAATTCTCGTAAATTTTCCTCTTAAAATAAAGACCAAAATCTCTTTCGTAGTTGCTATTAGCATTTATTAATGTCATGTGGTAAAAGCAGAATATAAGAAGCATGAAATGGTAAAAGCAGGATACCATGAGATGGAATTTTAATGTAGATATTTTTCTGTAAATAAATCATGTTTTGTATTCTTTTAGGCCAAACTTAAAGATTTATCATCATTTTTTAGAAAAAAGACAGTGTTTCGTTTTCATTCACGATGCTTAATTTGTCAATAGCTTTTTAAAACCACAGCTTTCAATAATAGAGTTCACACTAATTTGCTATTTATTTGATTAATAATGTAGGATCAAAAGAAACAAAGAATGATGAAATAAAGCTGTGCAATAAACTTTCTAAAAAATGTAGAAACCACTGAAAAAAGCAAAAATGGACTGGATTAAAAGGAATGAGAAAAAAATTTTGGATAGGATACTACAATGGGGGAGGGAGGATATAATACAATGAGAACCTCCCCTTCCCTCCAGTTTTTTAGATCTAAGAAGAAAAAAGTGCTCCTACAATTTCTGACAAATACTTCTAGATCTTTCTCAGAAGGTCATAATTACAAAATAGAAAGGGGGAAAAAAACATTTTTTTTTTTCAAAAAGGAAAAGATTCAAGTGACTGTAATTTGAAATAAGTTTGAGTGAAAAGTGACTGCATTTTAGAACCTAAATGCTTCTGGAATGTAGTCAGAAATAAAATTTATAATTCTTGAGAGTGATGATGATTTTGTTGGATGTCAAGCAAGGTACATCTCATTGTCCTTTATTGGGAAATATGGTAACTAACATGAGGGCTGGGAAGATAGCACTTAATGATGAAATCATTGACAAAATGGTACACTATGTTTGCACTAATAAAAATTAATGGAAATATTTTGAAAATTCTAAATAAATTTGTTGAAAATAACTGCATGACATTTATTCTATGGAGTCTTTTACAGGAAAGAAACTATCCAATGCCTATTTAAATAAAATAGATAACAAAATTGTGAAATTTACTAAATTTTTTTATTTTAAATAGAACAATTATGGCTGTTATTATTCAATTAGTAAGACCAATAAAACATTAATAAAAATACAGTCAAATGTCACAAATCCGAAATGATCCAAAATCCAGACCTTTTTCATTCCATTAACCCCTCCCCCCACCAAAAAAAAAAAAATCCTATTTTTTATCTAACAAATCGGCACCCAGAGTCAGCAGAAACCGGTCGTAACCATCTGGGGAGGGAAAGGATTTAACCACGTGTACAAAGATGTGCGATGAATGTATTGTGGGGAGGGGGGGGCTATTGTAATGAATCACAGAGTTACCAAGCTGAAATTTTTGAACTACTTGAGTATGTCAAGTCAAGAGGACAAGAAATTGCTGAAGATGATGCCTTTGATGTATTGCATTGCGACGATAAAGCCCCAACAGTGTGTCAGCTCATTGATGCCAAAATATGCAGTATGGTGTTGATGAACTCTAAAACTTCGGTATCCGATAGTGAGGAGAGCAAAGAAGAAACACAAGCGGAAGATAAAATGCCAATTGACAGCTTAGTGGAAGTGTTGAACACTGCAATAAAAGGACTTGAGCAAAGATTAGGGTTGGGTGATACTGTATCAACTTGATATTTTGTATCAGGTACGCGAAAGTATCAGGTACGCGAAAATGATACAGACCAAAAGTACCAGGTACTCGGTATCACTTCTCGTACTCGATTGATAACGACCTTGTTCGTTTTCGGTCCAGTGATACTGTATGAACTTGATAAAAAAATATCAGCTTGAATCTGTTCCTCGTTGTGAATGCTTCGCGTTTTCGGTAGAGCTAATGATGATGCGTGCAGATGGCCTTGGTTTTGAAGTGCTAGACGAGTGCGTGGGGGAGAGGAAAGGAAAATATTTGTTGTTATAGGCTGAGTGGATTGAAAGGCGAGGATTTCTAAGCAGTGTCAACCAGATCTATTATTTCTGCCTTGGCGACGACGCTATTAGGCTTGCTTTAGATTTTTGCCTTTCCTTGCAATGTTTTTAAAGTATACCAGATTGATGGGACTTTCTACGAATAAACAAATATATTTTGCTTTGAACATTTTTTTTATTTGAAGCAAATAAGTAACTCAAACAGAATTGTTGTTAGCAAAATGAATTGAACATAAAAATTAAACTTTAAACATGAATATTTTCAGAATATAACGATTTAAAAAAATCTACTTAAAGAAAAAAATTTTATATTCTTTAAATTTAAATATACGATGAAATACTTAAAAACAAAAGTGATGAAAGTTACACTCTTGTTATCATAATTTTATGCTTTATGAAAGTCCTTTTTTTTAGTAACGTTTTAAAAAATAAAGTACAAAATTAACCACCAAAGCTATAGATAACAAGCAATTTGGGTACATATAGAAATGCTAGTCTTTAAAGCTAATATCTATTAGTATATAGAGTTTTAATTCGCCCAATTTGAAATAAAAAACACGAAATTTCTTTTATATTAAGAAAGTAGGTTTATTAACAAAACAATAACTTTGAGAACATATGGGTACAACTACGAAAAAGTAGAGAGAGAAAAAAATAAAAAAATAAATATTTATTGTTTAAAAAAACTATATATTTATATATATAACAGTCTTTCCATTTAATTTCAACATTGATTGATTTTCATGACATTATATATATATATATATATATATATATATATATATAGTTACTTTATCAGAGGATCGTCGACATTGCAATTTGCAACAGATGGAAACTCATTAGCCATAGGGCGTATGGCATATGAACAGATGTCTAGGTGGGCATTGTAAAACAGTTAGATGCTTTCTTTGCAAATATTATTTTTTTAAGTTGGTTTCTGATGGCTTGTGCAAAGGCCGCGATGGCCTAGTTGGTAAGGTCTCGACTTAAGGGCCGGAGGGTTCCAGGTTCGAAACCCGATTCCACTGAAGATCCGTCGTGTATTGGGCCTTTTGCACGTAAAATCACACTAGGGGCCAAACGTCATCCCGTTGGTGTGGTACGGAAGTCTGAAGAAGGGATGCCAGCTCAGGTGTCGTCCTCGTCATCTGACTGAGGTTCAAAATTACGATGTCCGTACCAATATAGACCTCGTGTTGCTTCAAAACGGAACGTTAATATAACTAAACTATTATGACTTGTAAATAAAATTATCAAGGCAAATACTACACACTGTAAGACGAACGTTTAAAGTGGAAAAGTTTCCCAGAACGGATTTCTTTCTTGTTTCTACTTTTTAACACCTCCCAAAAAATACACTAAAACACAAAAACTAGAGCAACCCTTTCTAAATATTGTATTTAGGAGGGGTTGATTAGGGATGGGAAAAACCTACCGGTTAAAACCGAAAATCGCTTTATTTTTTCTTCGATTAGCCAGTTTTTCGGTAATTTTTGTCCTGCTTATAACCCGATTTTTTTAAACCCTCAAAACCCGGATTAAAAAAAACGGCCAAATTAGTTTTGGTAATGGAGTAAATTAAAGAATTCAGGTCACTACTAATCAGTGGGCGGTGGTTTTTAGAAAAAATCTGAATTAGTATTTTTACAATTAAAATAAATTTATTTAATGTAGTTAAATAATATATTAGCAACACTGTATTAAATAGTAAAGGTCATAGGCAAGGTTTCGTTTTTATGGTGATCGTTGAAATGTAATACTTTTAGTTCAATCGGTACAAATAATACACACCTCCTACACGCTGAAGTTTATTTGAGTTGATTGACCTATAACGTCCCGAGTTCTGTAACCTACCACAGGTTATTTGAGTATAAATGTCATTTTCATTAAATTGCTGAAGTCCCAGCCTATTCCACCATTAAAAATGCACGAAGAATTATTCCTGGTGCAGTCATTTAATAGGTGTCTGAAATATCGGATATTTAAATCCCTTCGATGAGACCACTAAGGAAATTTTGGGAGGCGTGTATATTACAGGAAGCTTCATTATCCCCTTTAGTGGAAATCACCGAAAGAGCTTTAAAAAAATCTCAACCCTAAACATTGGTCCAGGTTAATTAGGAATTGAAATAACCAAAAATGGGTGTTTTGAAATAACCGCCATCTCTAACACTAATCGTTGCTAACATCTGAAATAAAGAAATTACATTGATCGAATAAAATAAAAGGACGCGGCTCGGAGCGAGCTTTTGAGCGAAACAGCTTTATTAATAAATCCTTTCCTCCCTCTTTCCCCCCATCCGTCTAATAGCTGTCAAAACAGAAGCCATCTGGGCATCATCAGAAATACTTCTTCCGAAGACGCAAAGTCATCGCAACTTGAAAGACTCGTATCTGTACCCGATTGCCGAACTTCCGTTTCAAAGGGCAATGGATCGGTTACCGGCTGTATCAGATACAAAAGCATCGAGTAAATGTATCGGTACCCGATTGGCGAAGTTCCGTTTCAGAGGGGAATGGGTCGGTTACTGGCTGTATCAGATACAAAAGTATCAAGTAAATGTATCGGGTACAAACGAGTATCAGTATCCACATGTATCTGATACGGCAAAAACGTGTATCAACCCAAGCCTAGCAAAGATACTTTCTTTCGGAGTCAGACATAATGGCGATACATAAAATAAAAGAGAAGTTACTTAATCAAAAACCAAAACTAATGAAGCAACTCACTTTAAATGAAATGTTTTGTAAAAATGTTAAAATTAATAAGAAATAATATTAATTATGTTTATAAATCAAAGAAAACAAGTAATAAATAAGTTTTTAAAAATTTAAATTGAATTATGTGTGTGTGTTTTATGATGTTAAATTCACCTCTTAATATTGACATGATCCAAGATCCAGAATTATCCCAAATTCGGAATTGCCGAAGTACAAACGATTCCGCACTTGCGACGTTCAACTGTATGTATTAATATACCTTCTTAGTAGTTAAAATCATAAAGATAAATTGAAAACTTCCAGATATTTATTGAACACAAGATTTAAAAAGATAAATTTATTTGCAAAATAATTCATCTTTACAGTTATTAAAATCATAAATATTTTTAAAAAATAATATACCTCAATTTTAGGAGCAATTATTTTTCTTGAAATCGAAAATATATAATCACTACTATACAAAAACAATGCATAACACATCATTTAATATGCTATAGTTGCCACTCTAATTCCGAGAAAAAATTATTGGTATTAATTTCATGCATGTTAAGTACTAGTCTGATGGCAAAATATAATGAATGGAAATGCATACATAACAGAATGTCAAACCCAGTTTCAACAGAAATTTGAAAATAAATAGAAATATCTAAAAAGAATTTTACTTACACTATTTTTTTCTCATCAAATAAAATCTCTCAGAATGAAGCAACTAGATTACTCATATTGCAGTTCTTTTATTTTGTTTCCTTTGCTGAAACAAAAGCAAATAATTAAATTGCTTCCTCAGGATGTTTAAGAATATATAAGTATAAATTTTTTTTTCATGTAAAAGTAAAATTTTCATTGAAGCTTGTGCTATTTTCTTGATTAAAGAATTGTGATATGGATAACACAATAAAAAGGCCAAATATATTATTATAATATATTATTATACTTAATGTAGCTAAAATAATTGTATATGTAAAATTTCTTTTTTTTTTCTATCTATTTTTCTCAAACTTCTACATGGGGTACAATGGATCACCAGGAACTGGGGTAGAATGGACCATGTCTACTGTACCCCAGTTCTGTATCCCAAAAGTTAGGCATCATATACGAATTGGCATATTATTTTATTTTTAGTGAGTAAATTAACCATTGAATCATGTAGTCTACATTTTTTAAGTGCATTCACCATATATTATACATAGAGATTTCAAAATTTACCCAAATTAGACAACTAAGAATAGTAAACATATTTATTTCTTTGAGATTTTTAAAAAAATTAATACACACATAATTATTGATTTGTATCTATAAATATTATTCAGAATTTCACTGCTAAATGAGATAAAATTAATTAGAAAAGAGGTAGTATTGTCAGAGAAAAACATTTCCACACAAATGATGTAAAGTAGACAAGAAAAAATTAAATTATTATTTTATCACTAATATATTAATTTAGCCTCATTCTTTTGTTACAAAGGATATGTTTAATTTAAGTTTTTGGTGATAACTTGAGGTTCTGTTTGTAGCGATACAGAATACAATGATGATGGAATCATTTCTCAGTACGATGTTAATTTTGGTAGTGAAATAAAAGTTGCCAATTACATTTTAATTAAATTTATGACAAAAAGACAGTGATCCATCTTATCAGTTTAGTAAAAGAAAAAAAAAAAAAAAGATGAGGAATACATTTCTGTGAGATTTATGCACCAACAACTTAACCAAAAAATGTTCATTTTCTGCCTATATTGTAGACAATCTCTAGAAAATGTTCCAGAAATTGTGATGAATCTTCCAAAACCCAATGGAGATTTTCAGTGACACAAAAATCTTTTGCTTTGTAATTTGCCAAGTTTAATATTCATTAATCTCATGTCATATCTATGAACCAGTGGCGAATCCAAGATTTGGGTTGGGTGGGTTGAGGTCATAAAAATTTTGCATCTCCGTGACGAATGTCAAACTTTATGACTCATGTAAATCAAAACACTCTAACTTTACAGACTTTACTCATCTGACAATAATAATCATAAAGAACAATACAATATTTTCTATAATTTAATAAAAAATACAATGAAATAACTAGACTAAAAAATGTTTTCGAGCACATCAACGTTACAGGTACAAGTGGAATGACTAGAAGAGTAGGAAAATTTTTAAACATGTCAAGCCAGAAAGCAATGTTGTCAGGTTTTTATTATTGTTGTTTTTTTTAAAGGGAAATTAAGAACAAACAATTGAAGTGATTTTAAACAAAGTCAAGATTTTTGGCTTAGCTCTGGGGGGGCTACAGCCCTATAGCCCTCCTGGATTCGCTGATTGAACTGAAGCCATGAATAAACAAATATGAAGCACTCTATGTTTTGTGCTATTTTAATATGTAATACATTAATATATAAATTTTTAAAAATTTACTGGTGTTCCATAGTACCCCTTGCTGTGGACCATTGCACCCAGGCCTTGGGATGCAATGGTCCACTTTGTCACTTAAAAATATTTATTAAAAAAAATTTACATAACTATAGATTTAGAGTGAGTGTACTAATAAAAACCATAATATGCAGATAACATGTATGCATTTTCTCAAACACAAAAAAAGTCAGTTCTTTGATAGCAAAATTTACAAAAATGGTGCATAATTCCCTACATGATATAA
This sequence comes from Araneus ventricosus, assembly GCA_013235015.1. Lineage (NCBI taxonomy): Eukaryota > Metazoa > Arthropoda > Arachnida > Araneae > Araneidae > Araneus > Araneus ventricosus. The sequence continues at coordinate 11,393 of BGPR01039434.1, forward strand.
TAAAACATATTTAGTATTTCTGCTTTCCAGCCACAAAATAAATGCTTTATGGATATTGAATACTCTGTGATGCTGAGATTCGCTAAGTCAAATTTTATTAAGAACGTGTTACACTGTGATGGAAAACAGCATCATTTTTCAAAATAAAAATTGTATAGTGCTTAAGCAATACCACTATTGTCCTATCATATATTAATGATTTAAAATCCAAGTAGCAGTTAAACTTTGTTTAAATTTATACAATATATAATAGAAATAAGTCCGTAATATGTTTAGACTTATAACATACAATTATTTTGGTGGACAATACATAAATCTTAAATTCAATTGCAGTAATCTTAAATCTTTTATCTCTGACAACCATCAATTTCTCTTCATATCAAACCCAAAATCAGTGTCAACAACTTTACAATGTTGGATTTTAGAAATATTTTATATTTTAGTTAACAGTAATCATTTATGAATGAAAGGTTAATATATATATATATATATATACATTTTCAACACTTTATGTTAGCAAAATGTAACATAACAAGAAAACTACTTTTTATCATTATATAGGAGTAAATTTATAAATATACTATGAGAAAGTTTTCATAATGCAGAATGTACTTAATACATGGGTAAATTGATTGAAAACATGCAGAATATAAAAAATTGCTCCTCTAGCATTACAGCATTTAATGCTGTTGCCATAGTGATGGAACTGAAATGCTTACAAATGATACAATAAAAAAATTTAATAATTTATTCATAAAACCTATAACAGAAGTGATGTCGCAAGAGTAAATTGCATGCGGTTTAAAGCTTTCACCCTTCCCCATTAATATTCATCAATTCAATGAAATTACCAAGAAACAAACAATGTAGCAAGACATTTATATAGCCCCCATCGAGGGGGGGTAGGGGTACCGCGAGTTCACAGATGGGAGGCTGCCGAATAAGTAAGATGACTCTCACTAAACAAGATGGCACAATAATGGTGGTGTGGCTCTTTGGGCCCACTTCCGATGACAGGTCATACCCCGGTTAAACGGAGGGGGGGGGGGGTGTGCATGAGCAGCTGTATTGGGAACTATTATGCAGGAACCACAGTGCCTAACTATCTGTTGCGGCAGACGGTCTTTCAGTTGTTTACCCGGATGCTTAGGCAGGGCGGGGTGATGTTCCTTTGCACTATATAGACAAGGATTTGTATATTATTGTAAAATTAAATATAATAATGGTCTAAAGAGTACAATGCACTAAATTAGATAAAATGAACTTTACATTATATTGATTTAATTTTAATAGAATGTTTTTTTCCCTTTCTTTTAATTCAAGCAAGGGAAGTTTAATAGACAAAGCTTTCATAACTAACAGTATTTGAAGAGTCAAATGCTATCTGAACCAACCCTAATACTTTGATTAAATACGCATAGACAAATAAATGATAACGTTAAAATTGATATATATTTTTTATTCAAATTCAAAGTAAAATAACTTGGAATTACAAAAAATATAGTAATTCTATTGCAAAAAGATTTTAAAACTCAAATGAACTGAATTTTTTAAACTTTAAAACCAGCAAAAGCAGAAATATTTCAAATGTATGACAACTTTTTTGAGATAGCCACTAAGGACATTGATACCCCATTTAGTTTTTCATCACCAATGTATACAGACAATTTTTGTGATAGTCTTTAGTCTGAAATACTTTAATAGATTATTAATACACATTAAAATACTATTTCTAAATGTTACTTTCTTATTAACTGCATGCTATTAGCGAATGTCAACCAAGTTTTACGAAGTATCAAATGCCATTTGTATATTCAGCAGTGTTATATACTGCGTTTTTTATTATGTTTTATATTATCATTATTATATTACGTTATTTATTTTACTGGGCAAACAAAATGCAGGAAAACTACTGCCAATGGCATGCAGTTAACAAGAAATCACCTTTTGAATCAGTGGCGGCGATTGGGTGAAAAGAGTGAAGGGGCAAAAAATTTACAGATATCTAAAAGTACCTGGAAGTAAGGGGTAAACAACACAATTTACAAATTTTTTTAATTTAAAAAATAATTAATATTATAATTGTTAATTAATTTATTTATTAAAATTAAAAACTTAATTTAAAATTAAAAAAATTTTGGTACAAAATTATCTGGCTTTCCCGAATACTCTTGCTTTTTTTTATGATTCCAAGTTTTAAACAGCTAAAAAGAAATAAAAATTTAATTTTTCCGAGAAAAGTAGAGGACAACTGCCCCTCCTTACTCGTCGCTACTGCTTTTGATAATATGAACAAGCTGTTAATATATAATGATAAAAAAAAGCTATGTTTTGCCATTCATCTTGATTCAAGCTAAGGTTTATCGTCATTTCTTTGAATGTAAAACAATGACATATTAAAAAATAGAAAATGGGAATGAAAGAATATGCTTCAGAAGTATCCCAGATAGCATGTACACTTGCAGCAAGTCTGATTTTTCTTGATATTAACTTGTCATGACAAACTTTATGTGACAACTTTGAAACGAACTTCCTGCAAAGTAACAAAGCATAATAGACTAACCCACTTGCAAAGCAAGTTTGCTGTGAAGATGGCATGACGAACTTCACACCACGATTGCAAAACAAGTTTGCTGCAAAGATGATTGCACACTTAGAGATAATCTTTGTCTCTGTTTTAAAAAAAACATCCGATTTTTAATAGCGTCTCCTAGACCATCTTTTTTTTTTATTAATTCAATAAATCAATGATAATTTGTGAAAAAAGTAACTTTTAAACTTTTTTATAAAAAAAAATTGAAAACATTTTCCATTTTTTTACTAAATATAGAACTCGCACGTTAAAGAAAACTATATCGCCTTTTCATTAATGTTGAAATGTTAACGTTCATAAACAAAATTAAACCTAAAAAACAGTCA
>BGPR01039435.1:0-14311 GCA_013235015.1 Araneus ventricosus
TGGCGAATGCACAGGCTTCTGATGAAGAACTTCAAGCTCTTTTATCAAAGAATGAACTGTCACTTCTTTTGAAACCTCTCTCTACTGACCCCACTTCATCGAAACTCTACTGTGATATCAGGAATGACATAGTCAGACTTTACGTACCAGCGAGTTTCAGAAAGACAGTCTTCCAATCTTTGCACAACCTCTCTCATCCAGGTATCCTTGCCACTAAACGTCTGATTGGGCAGAGATTCGTATGGCCATCTATGCAAAAAGACATTTCCAACTGGACTCGTTCATGTCTGGATTGCCAAAGATCCAAGGTAATCAGACACACCAGCAGTCCTCTTCAGTCTTTCCACCTACCTTCAGCGAGATTCGATCATGTTCACTTGGATCTTGTAGGACTTCTTCCGCCTTCAGACAACTGTGAATACCTACTCACCTGTATAGACCGCTTCACACGATGGCCTGAGGCAGTCCCCATCTCCGACATTTCCGCCGAAACCGTTGCGCGTGCATTCATTAGTCAGTGGATCTCACGCTTCGGCTTACCTTCAATCATCACAACGGATCAGGGACGACAATTCGAAAGCAACTTGTTTTCCTTGCTAAGCAAACTTTTGGGCGTCCAAAAGATCAGGACGACCCCTTACCACCCATCCAGAAATGGAATTGTTGAGCGTTTTCATCGATCTTTAAAGCAAAGCCTCAGATGTCACGCATCCACGAAATGGACCGAGTCAATTCCAGTGGTTTTGCTCGGACTCAGAACGGCATTAAAGGAGGATCTACAGTGCACAACAGCCGAACTAGTTTATGGTTCAACCCTGAAACTACCAGCGGAATTTTTTGAAACCCCTCTACTTAACGTCGAACCTCATCAGTTCTTAAAAAAATTACGAAACGTGATGGATCAACTTAAACCTGTTTCAACTGCATCTCATGACAGACGAAAAGTGTTCGTGCATCCAGCTTTAGGGACTTGCACACATGTGTTCGTGCGCCACGACGCAGTTAAAAGACCACTACAAGCACCGTACGATGGTCCTTACTGCGTACTCAGACGAACTGATAAAACGTTCACAACCGAGAAGAACGGCAAAGAGTCTACAATCAACATTGATCGTGTAAAGCCTGCGTTCTTCGAGAACTCCCACCAGTCATCTGCACCAACCACAGCATCACCACCTGTGACAGCTCCAACTTCAATGCAGTCAGTACCTGAACCTTCTCCATCGAATCCGGCCTCACCACCAAATTCCCCTCCACCACCTTATGCGACGAGATTTGGCCGTCGGGTACACTTTAACCGTCGTTACCTCTAACTCCAGTGTCTGCTGCACTACTAGAGGGGGGAGTACTGTGGCGATCCTGAATTCCTTCCGATGACTTCACTTTTGAAACTACTTACTTAGCTGCGGAATACACGAGCGATGCACGAGGCGGCGGACTAGATGTTCATGCGCCAGTTAACTGAATTTCATCTGTTTTGTGTTCCATTAATATCTAACTGGCACTTTCTTAATGTTTTAATAAATGTTGTTAATTTTTTTACCTAAAGTTGTTGCTCTATTTTTATGAATATTTGGATGCAATCCTTTTACATAATCAAGCATCCATAGTATTTATTTTCAGCCTTGCGCAAACAAACGGCATTGGACAGTTTGAGGTCAATCGAGGAACACAATTTTTTGCTCAACAGTAACAGAAATTGGTGTCATCACTTTTATTAAGATATGGCCATAGTTTCCCATCATCCTTCCCAGCAGCAAAAGTTGGAACTGCTCTTGAATTTTTTTTTTTGGGGGGGGGAGGTCGCTTGTCTACAAAACGGGCAATTTCTTTTCCTCCCGAGGCACTCGCCGACACACATCTGATAGAATCCATGGGATCAAGGAAGATGCTTCAATTTCTTTCTGCGAGTTGTGTCCAAACATATCGAACAATTGAATTCAGTTGAAGTGTCTCTGCTAGTAGGGAAAACTTCTGCGCTGGTACTTGCATCTTGTACGGAGGCAGATGATGCGAAATGTGGCACAAACATACTTTGGAGGTGGGAAAGTGCATCTCAGAGAACTTTTTTTTGAAATTTTAATTCGAATCCTTAACTAATTAAAAATTAAGCGAAATTTTGGCTTTTCCCCTCAATAACGTAATAATAATAGCACAAAAATTATTTTTACACCATCTGAAAGTACAAAAAATAAATTACCTTTCCAATGATATCAATTAAGTTGCCGTACAATTTTTCTCAAAGTTAATAAATTTTTAAAAATATTTTTGGCATAATTTACAACAATACTTTTCATTGTTGCAACTCAACTCAAACCATTGTCATTGTTTAAATAAATATTTAATTGCGTATTTCTCTTTCATTGCTGTAATCTGAGATTATATCCTAATACATTTTGCTTTCATATTTTATTTCATCAAAATTTTTGAGAAATCTGTAAACCAAGCTCTCCGAGATATTTCTTTGCTTACATTAAGAAATATATCACGTAAGATGAAAGGCTATGGTTTCTATGTTTTCATTCTTTTCTCAGTATGATTTAATCCATCTAACATGCCGCTGGCCATGAAATGTTCTGAGTCATTTTAATGTCAAAATCAAATGCATATTTTACAAAAGGAATAATAAAGTGAAGACAGTGCCGACAACATGGAATTAGAGGTTACACGACGTGGTCAGTTACTTGACTCCATTAGGAACATTTATGTAGACAATAAAGAGAAGAGGTCTAAGGTCACTAACAAAACATGAGTTAAATATCTATCACAATCTGAAGTTTAAAATTAGGTTGTTAAGATAAACATTAATACAAAATGATGCAAGATTCGATTGAAATCATATTTCCGGCAAACAAGCTGGTCGCAGAAGAAGGCTAATAAAGAATATAACCAGTCTATTGACATAAATAAGATTCGTAATGAATTGAAGCATTTAATTAGCATTCGAAACAAGCAGAGAAAAAAATGTGAAACGCTTCACGATTTTACGTGTCATTCTTGCGCAGGGGCCATGTGAATCGTCTCTGTATCATTCCAATTGTTAGCATATGTGCTGCCGAAGCGAGTACAATAGCTATTGAATGCCACGAAGTATATATGTTACTGTGAAAGACCGATATCTGGTAAATGTCGATATTCTCCGGTGAATGTCAGTTTCTCCAGTCGGTGAATGTTTCTGGCATGTGTCGACATTCACAGGAGAAAGTAGACATTCTCCAAAGTCGGTCTTTCACAGTAACATATATACTAAAATATAACACAGTTATTTCTCTAGTGGTGCGTCACTTGCCTGTAAAGATAAAATTCTACGTATCATGACAAATAAAGCATGGTACCTAAGGAAGGATGTTATTCATAATGACCTCCAAGTTCGAGAGCATCTCTCTCCTATACATAAATTTCAAATTTTCACTGTAACCTTATTTTGAATTGCACATCCTGGGATATTTCACACCGTAATGGTAGAAATGGATTTTTATAACATTTCTATGTTTCAAATGGATTCCTATAATTTTTCCATTTATATACTTCATATTTTAAACGGTAAATCCGCCGATATGTATAGCATGTCATTTCTAATTCGAGAACATTGGATGTGTACAATTCGTCAATGCTGGAAGTTAATTTCATTTTCATGAGAATAATCTTTCTTATAACTGCTCTACCAAAATCTTTAATACTCTGTTAATAATTTATTATCACTATGAGCACTGAAACTTTGATAGTATATTTGGGTGCTGAAACGTTGACAGCCTGTGCTGCTGGAAAATTCTGCTGCATTGATAAACAATAATTTCTCAATTTTATTAATGTGGTAAAAAGTAGAAATTTGTTAAAATTAATTTCTACTTTATAGTTTTTAATTTAAAATTCATTATTACAAACGAATCAACTATTCAAGAAACCTTATACCATCTATACACGTATTTCCTTAATTACAAAATTTTGGTAAACTTGAAAATAATGAGAATTTTTTTTGCATGTATAGAATCGGCCTTTCAAGAGATCGTGCACGTAAACAGTTTCGCAAAATGGATGCTTTCAGCACAAGTAATAAAGCTTTCTGCAACGTGGATATTAGTTTTCACGTTATTTTTTTCAAGCTTATGCACGAGTATTGAACATAAATCACGAAGCTCATGACAATTATTTCAAAATTATTTCCTTCTTCTGACTTTCCCACTTACGCATCTCATAACAAACTCTCTTTATTCTCTAGAGTAAAATACGTCAAAATAATAGAAAAACTCTCTCAAAAACATCACCATGAAGGATGCAGCAACTGTGAAAGATGAGAAAAGAAAGCAACAAGATGAAAAGAATAAAATACGACGATGGATTCTAAAATCGGTATCAGAAACGACACCACAGTCGGCCGTTACTTTGTACGCCATCAAAAAATTCTTGGATTCCAAGCAAAGTGGACTTTCTAGTAATCCGGAAACAAAACTGGTGATTAAACGCCTGACAGAAAGTGGTCATCTGTTGAAAATTGATGGCAAGTTCACTGATGGCAAAAATAGCCCAAAAGACAAGCAGCCTCCTGCTCAGAAACGCAAAAGTGGAAGCGAATCGAAAAATCATGCCAAAGGTAGTGATACTCTAGCCAAAAGATCGCCAACTAAAAAAGTTAAACCACAGGAGAGTGGTCGTGGGGTTAAAACTGTTGGCAGAAACAGCCCCAAAGACAAGCAACCTCCAGCTCAGAAACGCAAAAGTGGAAGTGAATTAAAAAATCTTGCCAAAGGTAGAGCTACTCCTTTAGCCGAAAGATCGTCAAGTAAAGAAGCTGTATCAAAGGAGAGTGAAACAGTCAACTAAACAAGAAACACAATAGCTGAAATTCGGCTAATTAAGAAATTCAACAGTTATCTGAATCATTACCCATCTTTAAAAGGATATGAAATTCAAAATTTATGTCATTTTACGTTGTTAACTGAGGCATAATTTAGGAAAAGGATTTAACTATAAAATGAAATTGAATTAAATAAAAGTTACAACTGAAAATCATTGTGTTTGAGTTTCTCTCTATTCTTAATTTTTCAGTGGAAGAGCTTGGATATACGGCATCACTGGCGATAATCTTGTATTGGCGACTTTTTGTCTCCTAACCGAACATCGTATCGTTAAGTCGCCAAAACAAAATATCGCCAATGGGGTCCTGTATTGAAGTTGTTGAAAAAAGTCGCCAAAACAAAATTATCGCCAATGGGGTTCTATATTGAAGCTGCTAAAAAAAGTCGCCAAAACAAAATTATCGCCAGTGATACTGTATATCAAATCTGTACCTTTTCATTTACTGAAGGAATTAAAAATTGATATATCGTGGTACATTTTACCTTCAGTTCGGAAATGTTTATGTTTTGCCAAGATATTTAACCCTTCGTCTTTATTTTTCATTTACTTACAGAATTAAAAATTAATATTTCGTGGTACATTTTGATGTCATTATGAAAATGCTTATGTTTTGCCTGGATATTTAATATTTATCAAAAGCATAATGAAGAGATAAAAATCAGTAATATTCGGATTATAAACAATGGAATTGTATTTGGAAAAAATTTGCCAAAATTCAGCGCATGTATATTTAAACTAAAACCTTTTAAATGAAGTGTGGCATTAAATACTGTTTAAACCAAGAAAACAAACAGAAGTTTACAGAAATATTTTAAAATTTTCTTGTCGCATGAAGATTAATGTTTTCATTTCTGTGGTGATATATTATTAGTATTTAATTCAACTCTACTTGCCTGTAACATTGCAACAAACTGCCAATTTAATTCAATAACAGATGAAGAGCAAATAAGTCAATTTTAATCAATTTAAAAATGTGATTACTTAGTTTTCGTTAATACTTCATTTAAAATCTTTTTAAAAATACTTTTTAAAATTTTAAATTACATAACGATTTTAAATTTGGAAAAACGTATTTGGATGCAAAAAACTGAAGTAGTATTATATTCACAGCATTTAGTAAATTTTCATCAATTTAAGAGTATAATTGATTAGTTTTCGTCAATATTTCATTTCAAATCTTTTTTAAACTCCTTTTTAATTAAGAATTTCATAAAGATTTTAAATTTGAAAAAAAAATGCATTTGAATGTAAGAAACTGAAATAAGTATTAAATTCACAGCATACATTTGGCGACTTTTCCTTTAGCATTAATTTAATCAAAACAGACGTCGCTATGATATTGCCAAATGACGCAAATAATAAATTTATTTTTTAAATAAAATCTTCAACATTTTCTACAATTATCTTCCATCGATCTGGTAATCCTTCAACATTCCTCTTCCAAAATTCACTTTTGCTTGACGAACAAATACTCCTCAAGCACTGTTCGAGCTTCATCTGTATAATTCATATTATTTTATTCCGTATAAATTATTTAGGAGACTGTGCAATAAATGACAATCTGATGGCCAATGTTCGGTGAATGTGATGAGTGTTTCATCGCTTCCCTTTTAAACTCCTCCAGCCTTTGTAATGAAATCCTTCCTTCATGTGGCCGAGCACTGTCTTGATGGAGGAACACCTTTCGTCTTGAAACCAAAAAAATGTTCGTTTTGCTTCTAGCTCTGCCTAAAGCCGCTCAAGCTACTCGAAGAAGGTCTCTTTTGTTGTCTATTGGTTTAAAAGAGTTAACAAAATAATAAAGCTCATGAAAAGTTTAAAGCGAACTACACCTTCGTACACCACCAAAGAGATAACGCCTGATGTGTGCGATGATCTTCTTTAGCTTGGTGTGCCGATTTTCCCCTTCCTCTACCCACCCTCCTCGGTGCTTTATATAGATGATGATAACCCATTTCTCGTCACCAGTCCCTATTAGGTCGAATAAGGGCTATTCCTTTGACGTGTCAGCGAAGAAGAGAAGAAAAAGTTAAAAGCGAACACTGATTTGAATCCCAAGAAGACAAAAAAGAAAAAAAAAACATCGTCTTTCTCCGCATCATATCTCTGAACGCAGAATTCTTTATAAAAAGCATTTATCCGGACAAAAATGGGAAAAATGTCGTAACAATAGATGAAGCTTCAGTTTATTTAAAGGACTGCAAGAAAAAAATTCGATTTATTATCATCAAAGAGGAGAAACAAATCTTAAAACATGGTTCAAAGTTTTTAAAGAAAGTTCTCCTGATTAAATTATGATTGTTGCTGATTTTTCATATAATGGGAAAATAAAAGTAAAGAGAGTGGATAAAAACGTTAAGATCAACTCCACATACTATCAGGAGCATATTTTATCAACAATCTTCAAATATGAAATAACATCTCTTTACCCACAATGTCAACTATCAGTAGAACTTCTCTGAAACAAAGCAAGCAGCCGCACATCACAATCCACTGTTAATTTCCTGGAAAAAATAGAACAAGAAGAGTGTATTAAGACCATATAACCTGCACTGATATTCCTGGTAAATAGTTCTGTACCATCATGAGTTTTTGAGATTTTGGTCTTTTAAAAATCGCATTATCCAAACGTCTGTCTACAATCTTTTCTAGACTTTGGAAAGCTGTTCAAGAGAAATGGGACAAAATACCTCCTCCGATACTACAAAAATCATTATTGTCATGGAACTTACGACGCAAAAAGATAGTTAAGAATACGGGCTATCATACTAAGTATTTCAAACACAAAAAATATGAAAAATTGTTCTAAGGATGTGCGAACACCCTCTATACATACTTATATCGTTATTTTATAAATGTTAGTGTAATTTTTATTTCTATAATATTTGTTGGTTGAAATCTAGAAGTTGGTACACGCTCTTAAAATGGCGCCAAGTCGCCAAAGCCAATACAGGTAATACCTGCATATAGCTTTGGCGACTTGGCTTCAATGATATGCAGCAGTCAACGTTTTACTTTGGCGATTTGACAGCGTTTTAAGAGTGTGTACCAACTTCTAGATTTCAACCTATTTGTTTAGTATAAAGCTAATAAACACAGATTACACGAATAAAAGTTAAATTTATTTTTGTAAAATAACACGATATGAATATGAAATACTACGTTGCACGATACAAGTATCTCCTGCATACGTGATCCTGCTGGAAAGTTAAAAAACAAATAAATTTACATTTCAAAATTATTTGATTTTCGAGACTTGCTCGCGTACTCTTGGTTGACGCTGAATTGCAGAAATATATTCATTGATAATTCAGTGTAGAAAAATTTAAATTTGATATTTTTCTCGGTTATTAAAAGATATAAATTTTTATGTGTTTTGCTTTTTTCTTGATTGACATAGCAAAAATAAACATTGACGGAATCGGAGCTGTATAAGCTTATAAATAAATAAAACAGGAATGAATAGCGGTTTGCAATTACCAATATTTTTTCAGCGATTATAATCAGCAGCAGATTTTGTCTCAACTCCTCTGTCCAAATACTTATTTCAAAAAATGACCTGAAAGATATTCTCTCCCTTTTTTCATATTGGCACCATCTTTCCATCTTTCGAGATAATTTAACAAAATTTTTTTTAAAAATTATTTCTTAAAGAGTATTGTCATAGCAATTTTAGAGGTAAGACTATAATTTAATCAATTGCTCTTTTAAATTTTACGTGATGCGGAGGATTTATGAGTTTAAAGTTATTTTTTTAAAAATTTTGATTAATTTGGTTTACATAATAATTTATTAATTGATTGCTTAGTTGTCTGAGCGTATCTTTTATAGTGTATGAATTAATTTTAAATCAAAATGTTAATGAAATTACTGGATTCTATTAAATTTGTAATATGTTTTATCACAACTTAAAAACTATCGATTTGAAAAAATAGAGGATTTTCGAAGTATAGTTGAATATTTTTTTTATAGGAATAGACTTAAGATTATAGTGCGGTTTACCATATGTAGGAATCCTGAAAATTTCTATTACAACCTTAAAAGAGAAAATTGAATGTTTTTCAAACATTTTCTGGGATGGCGGATTTCGGTGAGTTTTTTAACGGTTTGACGGTTAATTTGGGCGAGCTTGAGGAGCAACAGAAACATAATCTGAATCTTTACGGTTCACAGCGATTTATATTACTATGATGAACTGAATACACCACAACAAAAAATAATCAGATATTGTATGTCGTATGGTACAATGAACCTAGATTGTCCCAAAACGGTCTACCGTGGCGGTCATTTTTCCGAGTGGTCTTACTAGCAAAAACGATATAGGCTTTCAACCCATTAGAAACAAGTGATTTTTTAGTTTTGCAGGTTATTTCTGTTCTAAATTTTGATGAAGCTGTAAAATCGTCCTTTAATAATAGGGTACTTACGTATTAACGTCACCGAGGCTACAGATTGGCGGTAATGCGCCAATAAAGAGCAATCTTGTTTACAAAAACCGCCAAATTAGCGGCACTTAAAAACCGCCAAATTGGCGTTAATACGTAAGTACAAAAACCGCCAAATCTGTAGCCTCGGTGGCGTTAATACGTAAGTACCAATAATAGTTATCTTTGCTTTGGTAATCTGCTTTTACAATAGCTTTCTCTTTGGCAGTGCCAACATATTTGAAAATTTAATTACGCATTACTTTTCATTCAATGCTTTATTTATTTTCATGGAAAAGTGTACACAATTTCTTTTATTTTTTGGCTAAAGGTTTTTTTTCCTGAACAGCGGGAGATGTCATCTCATTTGTAAACGCATCCATAAAACAAAACGATGTTCACATGACTCCATAGTCAACGAAGCCCGCAAAAGGGAAGATCGGAATCTAGTTTAATGTTGCCTTTGAGCTTCTTGCGAATGTGGCAACCCATTTGGCGACCAAACAATGCACTGACTCGTATTGGCGACAAAATTAAGGAGCATATTAAATTAAATTTGAGCCAAATTGGAAACGAGATCGAATAACAAAATAGTCGTTAAATGTCAAATAACAGTTCATTATGAAATTTGGTTTGAAGTATAGAAGCTGGTACACACTCCTCTGTAAATGACGCCAAGTAACCAAAGCGGTACTTTTCCGTTAGCCGGGCGCAAATGTCGCCAATTGTGAACCAAACGGGAGTCAAATCTCCAAGCGAAGCGAATGACGCCAATTGTGAACCAAACGCGAGCCAAGTCGCCAAGCGAAGCGAATGACAAAACAGTCGCAAATATCGCCAACGAGCCAAGTCGCCAATCGAAGCGAATGACGTTAGCCGGTCGCAAATGTCGCCAAATAATGTCGAAACGCGAGCCATGTCGCCAAGCGCTTGGCTCTCCCGGCTAACGGAAAAGTACCACCAAAGCTAATACAAGCAATGACGTGCAGTGATCAAGGCCTAAGATTAAATGCTGAAAGCAGTCCACTTGTTGGCACCATTTTAAGAGGAGTGTGTACCAACTTCTAGAATGGAACCAAAACTTGAAATTCGAATTTTATGAAATAAAAAAGAGCCTCTTGGCGATTGAGTGAGGTGTAATTTAGATATTAGAACCTGTGAGACTTCAGAACACGTTACTGTCTCATTGCCAAATTGGTGACTCTTTGTTTATTTCACCAACTATGACTGCTGTTATTGTGTTGGCGAGTTAACAGTTGAAAAAAATTCTAGTTTGGCGAGCATTATGTTCAGTACTGTGTTCTGAAGTCTAAAAATATAATTTTATTGGTTAGGTTTGAAATCTTGGTACAGCCGCCAAGATTTGATTTCTTTGCAAGCAATAACTTGCCAAATCTGGTATCTATCTATTTAAATAAAACGTTAACATACGTAGCACAGAAAAGAGGCTAATTTCTCTTTTGCTGATGGAAACGATCGATTTGTTTACAAAAAAAAAAAAAAAAAAAAAAAAATCGGCAGCTTCCTCCATGTTAGGCATAACTTCACAAGCATAGCCTGCTACTATATTCGTTCTGATGTAAAGCAACTTTTTCTCGAAAAGAAAAATGAATTTAAGACGTAGAATTCACAATATTTCTCACAATATAATAAAACTTTGGATGAAATAATTCAAAGGACGTAAATTAAAAATGAAGAAGATTGGCTTAGGCGATCCAGAGAAGGTTTAGTTCAACATCAAAATAGTTTAAGTCAGCGAACAGAAATCGTGTTAATTTACAAACTGATGACCGTCATGGAACTTACTATTATGAACATTGTAATTTAGGTACTTTTCCTTTATATGCACTGCGATATGAATGAAAGTCGGGTACAGCTTTGTAATACGGCATCACTGGCGATATTTCGTTATTTGGCGACTTTTTTATTGCGCCATTATTTTATTTAACCATGATACGATGTTTGGCTATGCAGGAAAACAGTTGCTATGTTTGTTTAGTCTACACAATCGACGCCATGTTTGTTTACGCAATAAAAAAGTCGCCAAATAACAAAATATCGCCAGTGATGCCGTATATCAAAGCTGTTCCGAAAATCAAAATCAGAAAAGATCCCGTTTTACCCACAACCCGGCCAAACCCAATAGTATAGTCGTCAGCTCATCACGCTCATCACCTTCATAGCGTAGCGAGTTCGATGCATGAAAAGCGAATTTTTTTCCGATTATTTTCACTCGCAATCTTTACCTTTCCTTCCTCCCAAAATTCTTCCATCCTTTTAGATAGTTTAACCCTTTATTTATCGAATTAACTCACCGGCAACTTTTTAATTTTATTTTGGCGTCATTAGATACGTTTTAATGAAAAATAACCCCAGGTAAAAGAAACATTTTTTAAATTAAATAAGTTATTAAGTAATTATTTAAGTTAGAAGTAATTTGATTAATAATTTAAAAAAATAATTTTTGTCTTCTTCTGCCATCTACTGCTAGCTGTCGGAACTACATTCCTAGTCTTCACGTGAATACTTTTAGGAAAAACGGTCAAATAACGAAGATATGAACGTGATTAAAGTAGTACTTTTAAGTACCTTCGGGAAATAAAGGATTAAAAGATTTATTTTTAATCCTTGAAAATTAAAAACTTTCAAAAGAATCTTTAAACATTGTTTTTACTAAGACTATTGATTAATAAATTATCTTCATTTGGTACATGCATTAACTAACTGTAAAATTTCCATTTTCATCAATTTATATCTGTGAGATTTACGTGTGATGAGGCGTGCGGCCCCAATCATCCGTAACCCCATCAACTATGGAGCCAAAATGCGCCAATTTGGCGAAAATGCTCGGTGTGAGTATAAAGAAGTGCCGATGCTCTGAGCGGGATCAGTTAGTTAGGTTTAATATGGTTAAGACCTAAAGGCAGGTAGGAGTTTTGCGAACCTAGCAATGGACCGTTTCGTGTTTTTAAGTCGAATCCTTTTGATAATTATAAATTTAAATTTATAATTTTATGATATTATTTGTATAGAACTATCTCACTATTTTGTTAAATTTAATTGAAGAGCAAAAAGTTTACTATTTAGATATTATTTAATTGTTGGAATAGGAATGATATCTACTTTCCGGTACGGTCGCTTCGTCAAGTCGTCAGTGGCGTCCTGGAGTTAAGTCTCAACTCCGCAGAAACTCACAGCTAAGAACATAAAAAAAATTTATTTGCAATATACATCTGGATTACCGTTTAACGAATAATTTACAGTTATCTAGATTATAAGACTTTACGCGATACCCAGACGGGATTGTCGCATTCAATATTCACTGTTCAAAGAAGCACTTTCGCTCAATTGCCCGGTTCGGACTTCAGTTGCGGCATTACAACCTGCCAGTTCTGTCTCTCAGAATCATCTGTAGCCTCAACTTGCAGACACATAGTGGAAAAAAAATCAGGAATCCCCAGAATTCTCCCAAACACTTTTACAGTGTGTCTTCTGGTCATTTGACCGCCAGTTCAGAAGGTGACCGATGTCTGGAACGCAATTAAAATACCATTCCCACTTGTTGGGGTCCGCAGTCGTCGTGTGGGCCATCCCATTCCCACTCACATCCCTCCCAAACGGATCAGGAGCAATCTACGCTCTAGGAACTGGGATGTGACGTGGCGTAAGAGTAGTCTTCGTGTGGGTGACCGTGCGCCACAAGGCAAAGCTTCAGAAGCTTCCCTAGTGCACTGAAAAAAAAAGGAATTTTCGGTTTTGGAAAACAATGCATTTTTAGACATTAAAGTATAGTTTCTACTGAAAAGTTTGCGCAAGATGTAGACACAGAATAAGATATTAATGAAAAGCGCGTGCATATTGTATTCACCAGTCAAACATTTATTTACATTTTATCTTTGTAAATGACTGCGACGTCTCACGAAAGGATTTTTTCACTACAGTATATCCTCTAACTCTTAGCCAGGATGGTTCTGTGTCGGTTGAGTGGCCTCTCTAAATTAAAACTTATTCATGAAAAAGATTAATTATGCACATTTGGTGTGATTTCCATGAAACACCAGACGAGAAAATTCGTATTCCTTGGAAATGGTTTTCGAAGCAGGTGTTAATGTTGTTAGTTTGGTTTGAAAAGTGTTAAAAACCGCGTGACTCCATTGTGATCAAGTGCCTTTTTAATTATATCTCGCTGTCTCAGATCCCGTTTATATTAGGACAATAATTGGCTGCAATTTGTGATTAGTTGTAGCTGTGTTTCTCTATTGTCCAAATGCAAACACTTAGAAAAGCAGCATTGTTTTGGATAGTAGAGAGGTCATTGTCCTGATAGGTCAATTACTTTCATTGTTTCATTTTTTCATTTCCTTTTTTTGCGCATGTAAGTGTTAGTTTGTAGAATTTGGATTGGAAATTGAAATCTGCTTGGAGTAAAAGAAATGAATAATTATCCTCCAATTATTATTCCGTTTTATTCTTTTCTCTCGTCTTTCTTTTTCTTTTTTTTATCGACTTACACGCTTTTTAAAGACCTACAAACATTTTTTCAATTCTTTTCCTCCAAATTCAGTATGATATTTCTTGTTATTTATTATTATTTCAAAGCGGTACAAAATACGGATTACAACTTGACCTAAAATGGCTTAGGTTATCCTTGAATTCAAAACATATTATCTTTAACAAATTATTGGGTGAGTAATAATTCATGAGCTCTTTTGAAATTTCAGATTTATTTTTAAAATAAATTCTAGTCATATAACGAAGAAGTTCATTCAATGGCACTTCATATTTTTTTGAAGCGCGAAAACTAATCTTCAAGCAGGCGCGCGTATACTTATATTGTGCATCGTGTTATATACTTATATCGTTCTTTTATAAAGTACAATTTTTATCCATATAATCTTTGTTTAGTATAAAGCTAAAATAAGTAATATAAAAAAATTTTTTAAAGTCAATTCCTACTTAGGTGATTCGAGATATAATGAAAAATGTACTGCGCATGCGCAAAGATATGGCTGAAATATGGAGGTGCTTCG
>BGPR01039436.1:0-14310 GCA_013235015.1 Araneus ventricosus
TATTTTTGTGTAATGGAAACGTATTTAATTGTGTTAGTTGAAACACAAACGGAAGTACTTCTTTCTATTGCTTTAGTTAGCAATACTATCCGAATCGGATAAAAATTACAGAATTACAAATTCTGAATATTTTTTTCTTGTTGGTCATCAGATGTAAAATTGGCAGTAATGATGTAAAATTAATTTGTTTTCTTTGAGAATTTGTGTGGAATGAATGTATAAAAGGATATTTTAAAATTCGAATGCAAATTTTCTTATTGATTTCTCTAAGATAACTTTGTTTTCCGGACATTTACTTTTAATGTTGTAAAAATAACAATAATTAGTTGTATTTCATTGCTGATTTTATCATTTGAGGAAACAATACATATATGTATCCAGTTTATGATATATTCCAATGAAAATTATTGATCTCTGTTTCTTACCATGATTATTTGAAAATTTTAACAAAATATATGATGCTGGGAAAGTGTCTTCGAAAAATAATGATTGATATGCAAGCTTTTTAACAATCATTTAATTTCTAATGTTCACAGAAATTATTTCAAAATATCATACGTAGCACTTAAGCTACAAAATCCGTTCCTCTGAGTATATTTAATTTTCTTAAATTTAATTCCTATATGACCGTATGTTAGACTTAATATTCATATTAAGATCCTATTTTCTACGAAATATTTTATGAAGGGATAACAAATAAATATAGCAATCATCTGCGGCAACACCCGAATTAAAATTGAATAAATGCTTCTTACATCCTAACAAAATTTCCTTAAGAACTATTTTTTACAGAATCACTTATTTGAAGAGATTAAATATAACATGGAAAAGAATCTGTTACATGTAATCCCCAGAACAATCTCCCATTTTCGGCACATTAACACACACGCATTATCATTTTTAACCCATATTGTTATTATTTACTCCAAATTGCAATTATTTCATATTCTTTTTGTTCTTTTAACAACGAAGAAAATTGCCCTAAAGATTTCAATATTTTAGGACATGCAAATTGTATTTCAGATACAAATACGATTTCAAAGAAGAATAAAGAAAATTTAACTTGTTGACATTTTTTCTGAAAGTTTCCTTGCATTCTTTCTTTAATTATCCTTTTGATTTGTGCTATTAAACTGCAAAATATGACAGCCTACCACCCTGCATGTAATAGCAAAGTTGAATGCCTTCATAGAACATTGGAAACAGCATTAGAAGCTCACAACAATCTGTCTTGGATTGACACGCTACAGACAATACTTTTGGGCTTGCGTACTGCAATTCAAGAAGATAACAATCATTCAAATGCACAAATAGTTTATGCAGAGAGTCTCAGACTTACTGGAGAGTTTTTTAGTGAACCAAGTTTCCAAACAGCATCGGGAAGTTTTGCTAATAATCTCCTGAAACAAATGGAAATCGTGGGACCAAGGACCACTCGTAAAAATTCGAGTCAACACATATTTGTGAATAAAGACTTAGAAAATTGCTCTCACCTCTTTCAACGTATAGATAGAGTTAAAAAGCAACTGGAATCTTCTTACGAAGGACCCCGTAATTGAGAGTAAGAATAAATACTTTACTATTAACATAAAAGGGAAAAATGTGAATGTATCTTTCGATCGTTTAAAGTCAACCTATATTTTAACTGAGGACAATCTTAAGGTTACAACTACTGCTCACAATAAGTTGCAGATATCAGATAATAAACCAGATCTGACGCAAAAACAATCTCGCCCAGGTAGAACTATTCATTTACCTGTCCGTTTCACGTCCGGGTCACCACTTTCTTGGCTTCTAATTTGAACATGGAAGAAGGAAGCAACATTAGCTTGTTTGACATATTAAATAATAAAAATGCGAGTACTCTATTTAAACGTTTTATTCCTTTCTTTACGATAAAAATCTGTCTACAACGGAAAAATCAACAAAATTCAAAGAACTACTTTTATCTACTGTTGGCAAGAAAAAATATAATATCATGAGCAGAAGTAAATATGATAATAACTAAATGTTATAAATAAAAATAAAAGATATTCACAAACAAATGTTAAATGTTGAGGGAGATAAAATTAAGTCACTACAGATTCATATAATATATATATGCAATAAGCGATTCTGAATAAAAATATTTAAATTACTGAAAAATCAATATTGTACATATAGTTTACATTTTCTTCCATAGGCATAAAATTAAATTAATATAAAACGCTAACACACTCAGAAGGTATAACTGACCTCAAACTGTTTGAAAAAAATGAACCACCTTGTTTTCCCTGTGTCTTCTGCTCTTGACCCCTTTCCTCTAAACCATTCATGAAGATACAGAAGGTTATAAAACAGTTATGAGAAATTCCATGAATTTTTAACGAAAGAAAAATAATGAGTTAAAAAGTCTTCAAGGGTGGGCTTAAGCATTAAATGGGGACTTACGGGATCATCTTAACAATATTTTTTAAAACTAATATCCCAGCAAGGTCTGGACATACCTTTAGCGATATAATAACATCTGATATAAATGAAATGAAACAAAAATAATTATCCATCTTATGCTGAAAGCACATGCATCGTATACTTTTAATTTTTCTCTTATTGATATTTGGCTTTAAAATCATACATTTACTTCTTCCTATAAACGAAAACTCATCATAAGTTCTTTTTCAATACATACCACAGAGCACGATATAATATTTTCATCAAACATTACGTGAGTAGAAGCATTACCGAATCGAATGCGAGGAATTCCGTCTTTTCGTCGCTGCACTCTTCAATCCAGAATGCCGATACCATCTTTTTAGCGAAAGATATTAACGATCGTCAAAGTTCGACAGATTCAGCCACCTACGAGTTAGTTGAGATTTTTCTTTTATCGGTTTATAGTGTTTGGATTGTATCCAGCTTTTTCATCTTCTTTTTCTCTACTTGTAAAGAAACTCAGTTAGACGAAGTGTTGACTGAAGTTAATTTATAAAACATTTTTGGCAGAATGGTAAAAAAATCGGAAAAAATTATAAGTTTCCCAAATGCTGATTCTTCTATTCTTTGATGATTAAGGTTTTGAAAATAGGTAGCTATAGAATTTTTGCGTATGATGAATTTATAAAATATGCATTTCAGTTCGGATATATCTAATTCAAAATGTTGTTCTTCAATGTAAATTTTATTTTAGTTCAGCCTTTTAGTTTTCAAAATTTGAATACTTCTGCAGGACTGTATTTTTAATGCTATACCATATATATTTTTAATTATATTAAGAAATCTTTTTTTGTCTATCGATAAAAATGCGGTGGAAAAATTTTATAAATAATAATTATTGGAGACACTATAATCCAAAAAGTATATCACAGCAGATAAATGAAATATCTTAATAAAATAAATACTTTGAATAAAATAATACACAATGCATAGAAAAAGTCTGAATTTTATTTATTTGCTTCAATATTATTCAAATAAAACTTAAGTACACGTTATACTTAGAAAGTATTGCTTCAGGACTGCACTTAAATTCCTTTTTTAGATTAAATATTACACCATATTCCTGTTCTTGTAGCTAACATCATCAAATGTTCATGCTATAAAATTAAGAGAACCGTCGTGTAGCTCCGAAAAGTGTTGTTAAACAAAAGGAATTCTTCAAATTTTGCTAGAAAATACTATAAAGCATATATATAAATAAATAATTAGTATGAAGCATGAAGAAGGTTTCAGAGAAAATTTCGTGACAATGAATTAAATTGCTCATTTTTATTCATTTTCGAAGTAATAAATCAGCCAGGAACCACTTTGAATTAGTTTGCTATTTTTCAACAAGGACTTACCTTACGCTTTGAGCCTCAGAAATCTATTTCAGTTCGTGTTCATTTTTTCTCTTTTTAGTGTAAAGCGTTTTTTTTTTTCATTTATCTTTTTAGGATAATTTTCTAATTATAAATATTATTTTGAATGTTCCAGAATATTATATGACTTTTTAATTTTGTTTATATGTTTCTAATACTTATTTTATTCTGAAGACATGGTCGATTGTTTTGAAAAGAAATTCCCTTATTTTATTAATCAGTACTTTACTGATTTTAATTTAAAAAAGTTGCGTACGATGAGAAGATTTTTTGTATTATAAAACTTGATATAAAAGCGATTTTAATATTAAACATAGTTGATATGAAAGTCTTTTCGTCCTGAAAAACGCCGGTAGGTACATAATTGCTCAGTTAGTAATACATAAGTGTACAAAACTTCAGAATTCCATCACATCAGGAGGTTAATGAAAATTCTTTTAAAAATTACATTTTTGCATACATGAAACATGTCAAGTTAAATGGAAGTGCATAATAAAAGTTAGTAATAAAATCATAAAATATTTCCTTGAACTTCATTTAAATAAAATAAATTCGCATTTTTCTTGCATTCCTCAGGCTCAAAAGAAGTCATGCTATCAAATATCCCTTTAATATGTATGCTGTAGTAGATAGCAATTCACGATCAAAAGGGGTTGCCAGCGTTTTTTGGATTATACATTCAATTTTCCGAAAATATAATTTTTAAATAAAATGTTTCCCTTAAGTTGTTTTTCTATAGCCGGTAGATGATCCTTTTTAACTTTTAATTTAAATTTGCTTTCTAGGTTTGGGTAAAAAATATAAGAAGAAATGAAAAGTGCAGTTGTAAAAAGGATCTGTCATTTGAATTCTTTACCAAAAATTGTTTCTTTACATCACTTCTGCCTCAAAGCAATGCTGCGAAACCTTTTGATCTGAACAGATTAGAATTTAAAAGTTTCAAGAGATTGAAATCAATCAAAAGGAACACAAACATTCCGTATGTTGAATCTATACAAACATGTTGAATCTATGTGTCAATAAAATATGCATTAAGCCATTTTAACTGCTGAAAATAAACAGAACCATTTTTTTTAATTACACGTTCATGGAGATAAATTTATTTAAAAGTAGATAGAAACCGAATATAATGAGCCATAACATTTGTACAGAATATAATATATTTTTGCTGTTGGTATTTTCTGAAAATGTTATGTTAAATAAAAAAAAAGGATTAGAAATGATCAGATAGGTTTAAAGTTAAAATGGGTGAAATTTTGGCTATCATCTCAACCGTCTTTACATTAACTGCTTATGATTTTAGTCTAAAAAATTAATAAGGAATTAGTCTTAATATTTTTCCCATTTTGACTAATACCCATAACATATAATTAAAATAAATCTTATTTTTTTAAAAAAATGTGATAAATTATTTTAATTTTTTTGACTCGATGCAAACACAAATATACGGTTCAGTTTTACTTTTCATGAATTTATTTTTCCTATCAACATATATGCATGACTTTTGAAGTTTGTTCTATTATAGTACAAGTAATTCACTAATTAAAAATTTTTTAAACCTTCCTTAAAATTTTATAAAAATAAATTAAATATTAATAAGCCTGAACTTAAAAACATCTAAAAAAATTACAATTTAATTAATGTTCAAAACAGTAATTTCAGTCTAGTAAAATGTAAGTAGTTATTATTAATGTAAGTCGACGCAAAGAAACATTGTTACAAAAAGAGGTATAGTAGAAACATAGTTTATTGAAAACACCGCCTCCCGCTATTTAGCAATATAGTACAGCCATTTCAAATACATAAATCGCTTAGGAACACAAGCGGCTGGGATGGTTTACGGAAAACGTGATTTTTCTGTTATAGTTAAAATAGTCTGCATAAAATCTAATTCCTTTGGGAGTTTGACGACGATTATATTTGAATATATTTCGAATATTCGAAGAAAGTTTCTGTCTGAAATTCAAATTTCGTACTCGAGATAACAAAAGTTTATTTTCATAGGAATTTTCAAGATTGTTGTAAAGACAGAAGTTAATGTTTGATCTGTGGCACTACATTTGCTTGCAACTGCTATAAAAATTGTAAGAGATTTATGAATAATTATTATATTTTAATCCTAGAAGTCTGTATGTAATGGAAATAGATAGTTTTATTAACAGCAAAATTTTCGCAAATTTTATTTTTTTCTGAAAATTTAAATTTATAGAAAATGCAACAAATTACACGACATACCAATAAATACATCAAACACATTTGCTGCTTATTAGATCATTATTAAGATAAACGCCTCAATTTGAAGTTCTACGAGAGTTAATCCAGTACGGCTCTGGTGATTTTCAGCCATGGATAAGTGAAAATAACATTACATGTGCCTACCTGAATGGAAAAAAATTAGACATGGCGGATGGGCTGAATGTATGCTCTACAGTCAAACGTTTTTACTTTCAATTTAACTTTTTTAACTTCTTATAAACATTTAACTTAAAACTTAAAGTATAGCTACAACTTTTTAATTTACTTCTATACCCATTAAACAGTCTAAAACAGATATGCGTGTGAATTAATACTTTTCTAAAAGCATGTTTCTTTTACGCATTACCTGAATATGATAATTTACGTATTAGTTTCCTATTCATTGAATGATAGTTTTTATTCTTAAATTTTTCGGACTATTTAAGAATAAAAATGACATGGGTTTCATATTACTAAATGTTTTGTGTGTGTATGTGTGACGCTTACTTGTCCCTTTTCGTCTTCATTATAAGAAAACTACAGAAACCTAGTTAATACTCACCTACCCATTTAGTTAATAACCACCACTTGCTTATCCGATTCATAGTTTTCATAAATATGTCCAACTTAGTAACGATCAAAAACGAATTATTTATGTTCTTAATCTAATAGTTTAAGTGCAAAAGTTTCCTTTTCTCTATTAGATTATTCTCTCATTGATTCAGGAGAACACCCTAAAACTGCGTCGGTTGCCAACTTTACATTCAATTTTATAAGCAACTGTATTTTAAGTGCAAGCAAAGTGTGTGAAGTAGGTTTTCATTTAGTTCATAATTTCGTGAAGTATTATTCGACGTCATGTAAAAAGAAGAATTGCATTAAATTCTTATTTCCAATCATTTCAGTGCTTTACATATATTTAGGTCCCGCTATAAGTACAATTACACAGGGGGCACAACAAATTTGTGGATAAAAAGCCGCCGGACAAGTTAGCGGGCTTTCGCTTCCCTGGTGGGCATAATAATGATGTAGTGTTAAGTTACCTCCATTCCGATGACGAAAGGAACCTCCTGCGGTAGAGGTTGGGTTAGGTGATGGCTGTTAGGACTTCAGCCTAAGCTCCTGATTAAGTACAATTACACAGGGGGCACAACAAATTCGTGGATAAAAAGCCGCCGGACAATTTAGCAGGCTCTCGCTTCCCTGGTGGGCATAATAATGATGTAGTGTTAACCCTCTGACTCCTAGCGGCCCTCAAAATCTTACTACCTTTGTATACGGAGGTTTTGTTGACATATCGATTCGTGAAATGGACTCGTCCGCCTTCTCCCTTTTTCTCCTCACAGTTGGTGGTCGAAAGATCACTGGAGCGTGACCCTCGGGTAGAGACTGGGGTCGCTAGTTGAATGATACAGTCCTCGATGGAGAACATAATGGGATTTTTTCAATTGTTACCCCGATAGTAGGGGTTTATAATATTTTTGTTCTTAACGTAATTTTGCTCAATATATTCAAACAATTTATTTAATTATAAAATAATGTGGAGCACCGTAGTCAGGAAATGAAATTTGTCATGGCTATTTATATTCCTTTTACTAGCTATTTGATAAACTTTTGGATTATAATTCTTCACAATTCTTTTTCACAAAAATGGTATCCCCTTTTAAGAGGGATAAATTAACCTGTTGCATCCTAAACTGGTAACCTTCAGAAACGACTAAGAATAAAAAGGGAATATTTAGAACATCCCCTTCGGAATTCAGTTGTGTCCTGTTCAATCCACGCTGAACAAGAGAAAATAGGCTCCTTTACAAAGCAAGGCTCCCAATTCTATAGCAAAATCTCTGACACATGTTCCAGTAATTTTACCACTTCTTACTAGATAAATGATTCTGAAATAGACTGTAAAGGCCAGATGTAGAGTTTTCTTTCCTTGGTCATTTTTAACGCTAATTATAGTGACATTCGGTGATTGATTTGATGGTGCATTTTGTAATGAAAATGCAACAGGTTAACAGACTTCTTTTCACATAGAGAGACATATGTTTCTGTATGAAAAACACACGCTTCTTTCTTAGACTAGGGAAGAAATATAAACAATTTTAAGGGAATTTATTTTTGAGGAAAGCGCAAATGTTTGTAAGAAATAAAATAGAATTGCGAACGTCTATATTTCCTTTGTACGAAGAAAGGTAAACTCGAAAATTAAGAGTACTGTAAGTGATTTATATATAAGAGTATAACATAGATGGAATTTACTAAATGGATTTAACTAACAAAACTGATACACCTTTCATTATATCTCACGATAGTTTATTCGAGATTAAAGTCCTTGCGATTAATTGAATTTCAACTAGTATTTTTAATACCTAGTTTATAAGAAAAGAATTTTTCATTAAATAAAAAGAATATAAAATAAAGTAACTTATCTACAATATAAGCAGCAAACTCAGAAAGTAGTAAATCTACTGTGTTATATTCGGTGGGTTTTACCATATTTTAAAATTGTTTGAGGTAAAATATTTTAGTCGAAGCTATTTTTATTTTTTTCTAAATGTTTATT
The DNA here is from genome assembly GCA_013235015.1 of Araneus ventricosus. Classification (NCBI taxonomy): domain Eukaryota; kingdom Metazoa; phylum Arthropoda; class Arachnida; order Araneae; family Araneidae; genus Araneus; species Araneus ventricosus. The sequence continues at coordinate 8,632 of BGPR01039436.1, forward strand.
TGGCCGGTAAAAATTCGGTCAAGTTTTTGATTTTTTTCATGAATTTTAATTTTTGAGATTGGCTAAAATTTAATGAATTGACTAAACAATGTTTCCGACAATTTCCAATTTTCCAAATCCTAAATCAGTTTGGAAAGCTTTTAGAGTGAATGTGTTTTAATTATTGGTCCTTCAAATGTTACATAGAAAAACATCAATCCTTACCTTTTTCTAAAAAACGAAGTTAAATCACTGATATATGATTTTATAATAGGACTCCTTATCGCTTAGAAATAAAATTTAACGTCTTTATTTAACACGTTATTGACCAAACCATTTACAGCATAGTTTTAAGAAAAAACAAATTTAATAAAAACAATTTTTAAATGTACACTTTTCTTTAGATGTATATAAGGGAAAAAGTATTCTATTTTAATTATTCCTTATCTTTCTTAATTCATTATTATAAATATTATGTAATCTTGAAATAATTTTTAACACAAATTTGCAATTATGAAACACCTCTTGTAGGGAATTGAAATTTAGTTCAGTTAATCGATTAATTTATAATTAAGTTATAAAAATATAAAAACTGTTGTATTGTCATCGAGAAGAAAAATTACAAGAAATTTTAAAAATCAAGTACATCACTAATAAAATTTAGCACAGCTTGCGAGTGTTTCGTTTTTGTTTGCTTATATTTAAAATCTTGAATCCTTCAATCAAGCCCAGTGAATAAAAAAATTACATATTCATGAGTAAATCATTTTAATTATATTTTCTGGAGTAAAAGTTAACCCGTTTTAACGGAATCATTGTTAATCTATTAACGTACAAACTGATATTTGTCTTCATTACAAGAAATTCGAAAAAAGATCTACTCTAATAAATGAATTTCTAAGAAATTTAAATTTTTAAACTGTATTCTTAGCTTTAATATTTTTTCATTCAAATAAACATAGATTTAGTAAAAAACATAACAGGTTAAAATTATTTCAGAATCTTATTTTGAAAGTTCAGCGTGTAATTCTTTCTGAAAACATTTGAGGCTTCCCGCAGGCGAAATCAATTCATCACTGTCAGCCATGAATAGGAAACGTTTCCCCTCCCCGAAACCCTTGTGAAAAATTCGCTTTACTACCCAAACCCCTAGTTTGACCCTTGCCCGCCCGAAAATCCGCCTGGCTCGTATAGAACCTATCAAGCCGGCTGGGGCGGGTGTCGTAGTGAGAGTGTTAAGTTACCTCCATTCCGATGACGAAAGGAACCTCCTGCGGTAGAGGTTGGGTTAGGTGATGGCTGTTAGGACTTCAGCCTAAGCTCCTGATTAACGTCGGGACGACGATCATTCAGATTTCCCTGGAACGCTCTCACAAGGCTGGGGAGGTTTGATTTGTGGTTGATAAGTACATTAGTTAAATAGCCAGAAAAATGTGTTGATATCTTTTAAGTATTGATGAGACTAAACCTTGGGATTCCATTTTAAACTGGAATCCTGAATACAGTATCAGAAATTATTTCACCTGCTTTTAACCTCTTAACTTAAAAGCCCGAGAATACTCATGCGTCGAATTATCACATTGTTAGTCTTAAAACTAAAATTTAATTATTAATTAGTTCTATAATTTTACACAAAAATTACTTAGAATCTATAAACATCTCAAGTATTCTATGCCTTCTGAGATGAACGAAAACGACAGTCCCTGTTCAAAATAGAAGGCATCATCTTATTAGATAGCAAAGGAAATCAAACTGTTAAGGTGTTAAATTTATGCAGTTTTACAATTAGGAACCCAACTCTTAGTATCATATTTTAAGAGACTACTATTATCGAAAAACATTATAGGAGAGGGATTCATATGCTGTTAAAGTTTATCCTGGCATTATAAGTATTCTCCAACACAATTTGTGAAGTTAGTTCAGTTTTCCATAAAATCATATTTAGGTACAGATTAAAATATCAAACTTAGGTAATCAGTTCCTAATTGGAAAATATCGTCGAAAATAATGTGTTGTACCTTTGGACTATGTATAACGAAGGTGTTCTTTGTTCTTTCCTTTATAAGAAATCTATTGGTCCCACATGTGTTAATGTGATGCAGTGAAATTGTTAACAGGGCAATTACAGCGCCCATGAGCAAAGAAAAAATGTCTTCATACAACAACTGTACCAGATGTGGAAAAGCATTTATATCACACAATTGCATTAAAAACTCTTATAATTTAATACATTCCGAAATTGATACGAGTAAAATATATTGAATGTAGTCTAATGGTAAGAACCTAAGTATCCCTATTAAGAGTAATATAGAAAGAAAATGCAGTGGTCATATAAACCCCAAGAGCATGGGTCGGGAGACTGCGGCCTTTTTGAGTTTCTTATGAGTCCTTACCAGTTATTTACAATTTGCATTGATATAATATACTTGTCTGTAATATAAAAATAATTTCGGAACAATAACCTTTAAAATTCTTCTCGTAAGTATAGCCCAAGAATATATTGTGCATTTCTGTCAATAGGGAATCTAATGAAGCAAAATAAATAAAATAAAAAGACAAGGTCTATCTACTCAAACATATTTTTCGTTACTTTGCTGTTTATACATTAGTTGAATTGTTAGTTAGGTGCTTTTTATAGTTATTGATTCTTATTGCACATCTATGCCCGTGCTTCTATAATCCGTTATAAATAAGCATTGAAATATTATACGATGACGAATGAATTATGTTCATACTAGGAAATGTGTTCCCCAGTTTTGTTCTACCATTTATTTTTGGAACTTTTGGAATTTCTTTTTTTAATCATTTGTTTTATGATATTCAGAAATATATGCCACACAGATTTGGTGTTCTTCTGACTTCCAGTTTTTCTCTGCTATTTTCTGAATAAACCACTATGTATTTCCCCAAAAAAATTATTTTTTGCATACATATACTTAATAGCAGCTATAAGTTACTGAATACATAAATTTACTTTTTACTTCTTTACAGAGTACTACGTTTTTCATTTTTATATGTATGATTTATAATTTCTTTAATTCAAAGCGAATTTCATAATTTATGATAGAAAACGATTCACGATAGTAAAAACTTATACTACCATTCCTTTTATTTAAATATTTTCCTTCATAAATAATTCGAAGAAGCTGATTCTAGAATGATCCATTTTTTTTTCCATAAATCAGTTACACTCATAAATATTCAAATTCCTGATAAACATTCTCAGTAATCTGTCTTAGTTTCAGGTTTGCATGTAAAGGATTATGTACATATATTTTGTTTCGTTTACATCAAGCCTGCATCAATCGAAATTTATTAAACTCAACCCTTCGTTAAACGGTATTCGAATTATACGATTTCCATTCAGCACGCTTAAATATACATGTGTGGAAAATACATTTTGCCCAGCGAGATTGAAAAACATTTTAAATTAGAAGATTTGTGTCCATCTAAGCGGGGCTTTTAGCTCCCAAACATATCTCATATCCTATTTTCACAGATTTACTAACAAAAATTATAGTAAAAAATCTCATTTATAATGGCAGCGTGCTTAAGAATTTTTTTTAAAAAACATGAAAAACAGAACTGATGAATCAATTGACACTATCCTTCATTTAATAATACCCTTACATTTACAATTACTTTCGTTTCGTCAGAGTAAAAATATTGAAAAATCCTCTAACAGAAAAAAAATGCATTACCAAATACAAAATAAATAAATAATGAAAGAAAAAAATTTAAAAAAAATGTTAACGCGGCTCAATTAATATATGAAAAACGCCATTCATCAATTGCCACGAACTTTCGTTCCCATGAAAAACTTTAACGAGGCAAAAAGAAATGAAACAGATGAAGTCATTTTATTGAAATTTATTACAATCCAGCATGAATTAAAAAAAAACTGTCCGAGATCTTTGACGCCATAACAGAGATCCAACTTGCGCGTTCGTTAATGCAGAGAGAAAGGGGCGTGTTTATTCCCAGATAGAAATTTTGGCAGCAATCTTGCTCTGTAAATCTGCAAGCTTGCAACAATTTTGACACGGCAAGAGTGCAAGCTTGAAACAAGTTACCGCAAACGAGTTAGTCACCACGAGTCAAACTTGTTACAAGCTCACTTGTCAAACTCATTGGAAACTATAGCAAAAACAGAGCACGAAGACAACCTTGGATTCGAACCTCCGACATCTCGCTTCCTAAAACTGTCGCCCTGACCACTCAGCCAGCTAGCCTCTGAGAGGAGAAGATAGATTGAGCTAATGCATCGTGCATACGATTTATTTTAAACTGTTTTCTTGATTTCATTAATTTTTTAAATTTTGTGTTGAGAATATGATTTGAAGTCAAAGAGAGCGCGATTTTCGGTAATAACTACGTTTTGCCAGTAGAATAAATTATGAAATTAGTGCTCAAAAGTAATTACTTATAAAATGGGACAAAATGTAAGTTATTATTTTTCAACAAACATTGACTGTTTTTTAGGTTTAATTTTGTTTATGAACATTAAAATTTCAACATTACGAAAAAGGCGATATAGTTTTCTTTAAATTGCGAGTTCTATATTTAGTAAAACGAAGGAGAATTTGATTTATTGAATTAATAAAAAGAATGACGATCTAGGATATGCTATTAAAAATGGGATATTTTTTTAGAACAGAGACAAATATTATCTGTAAGTGTGATGTATCTTTGCACCAAACTTGTTTTGCAATCGTGGTGTGAAGCTTGTCATAATAACTTCACAGCAAACTTGTTTTGCAAGTAGGTTGGTCGATTATGCTTTGTTACTTTGCAGGAAATTTGCTGCAAAGCTGCCACTTCAAGTTTGTCATGACACTCTAATAGCAAGAAATATCAAACTTTCTGCAAGTGTTCAAGCTATCTGGGTTTATAGACAGATCGTCTGAATCTGTTTGGCACCAAACCACGTGACAGCGTTACCGGATCAGTGAGAGACAGATCTGGGCTATTATATTAGTAATTATATGGATAATCAAATCATTGCGCAAAATAAGGAATGGTAACTTTTTAACACTTTTACAAAAAAAAATTATCACGAATGTTTCTAAATGAAATAACGGTACAAAACTTATCCTGAGGGATAATTTGAAACACTGATAACGCGAAAAATTTCTATTGCCAATTTAGTTTTACATTAAAGAGATGCATCTCTGTATATTTATTAACTAAATATGAATATTCCTTAACTGAATTTTTTATGGGGAATGATAATTTAATTTCCATTTACTTGATGTTTTTATTCTTTTGACTACGTAAATATTCGCGTAAGTCCTTTTCACAAAAGAACAAAAACACTTATGTCGAACACTTCAAGAATATGATATTAAAACATTTCAATGACTTTATCAAAAGCACTCTCTTGATTTTTTCAAAAAGTGTAATTCGTTGTTTCTTGCATATTTTAACTTTTATCAGTAATTTACAAGTTTTAATCAGTGTTTTTGTTTACGACTTGTAGAACAGATTTTTGAGTTGTAAACTTAAGTTATTCGCACAGAACAGAACACCACTTCATGCCGCAGCGAGTATAACCTTTAGGTTATTTAAACAGTGTAGCGGACATGAAGTGAAAGAGACACCGGAAGATTCTCCTTAATTGCCTGGCAAGTTATGGCGGAAAAAGTGAGTTGGAAAAGGTTACAAAAATACAGATCTAACATTCTGAGATAATATACAAGA
>BGPR01039437.1:0-14310 GCA_013235015.1 Araneus ventricosus
AACACCAAAACATGAATAAAATCCAGAAATCTCAGAAAGAAGAAATCATCTCTTTCTTCTTTCATGACTCTTTTTACCTTGTTCCATGTCATCTTTGGGCTTAGGTAATCTTCCATCTTTTTCAAGACTTTTAACTAATGACCAATGATTCACATCCGTGGCAGTGGGAAGAGTTAAAATATTGATACCACCGATGACAGTATGTTTGTTGCAACCTTTCTAAATTTAGCGCATCGCTGAGTCGATTTAGCGTGCCATTGGACAGATTATTCGCCAGTTTCTCATGCTGGAATTACCCAGTTGCTAATAATAAATACATACTGGGAACAGTGCAGTTACAGGCTGAAGAATGTTAATTATTTTCGAAACTAGACAGCACGGTATCATCAATCAGAGTAGGCTCTAAAGACTTCGCTTGCTGCTGGATCTGATCATAAAAGATGTCTAAAAACGATAATGAGGCTTTCGCGGTGCTTTTGTCAGAACAATCGGCAGTTTATCTTAAGAGATGTGTTTGTGAAAAAGGGAGTTGTAAGCGTTATTCTCATTTGTTAACACTAAAAATCCTAATAGCGAGGTAATTTGTATTTTAAGGAGCGAGAAATGGTGACATGAAATAAACGCTGCTTTGTATATCTGCGGAAGTGATCCATGAAGGAGACTGGTGTTAACTTAAAACGATCTTTTATTCTGGACTTCATTCCGAGATGCTTTAGAACATGGATCCGCAATTTGGGACACTATTTAGGGGTAGGAGGCATTAGAAAAATCCATAAAATCAGAAGAGGGGATAAATAAATATAATGAAAAATTCAGAAGCAATAAATAGATAATTTTAAACAATTTCTCCCCCCCCCCGAAAAAAAAGAAGAAGAAATAAATATGCATAAATTGTATAATTTTCTTTTAGTTCTTTCAGACTGATTTATCCTCTAACTGCTACGAATCTTGTAAATAGTTTGCTTAAATTTGATAAGCATGTCACACTATGCTTGAAAATGTAAAACATCAAGATGGAAATAAAAAATTCTGATTGAGATAGGGCTTGTGGCTAAATCGAAAATCATGCTACAGTATCGGTTTCCATGGAAATGTCGCCAAGATGGCACTGTTTTTGGCAACTAATTTTTATGGCCAAATTTGGTAATATTTCTCGAAGTTGACGATTTCCTTCTTTCTTTCTTTATTTTTCTGGCGACGGCTAGTTGATATTAGTTTCCCAGAAGGATTGAAAATTTTCTTTCGCAAGTAACGATTGAAGAACATATATAAAGAGGACCGAAAAGTCAGAGGGGTTCATTGTTATATATATGCTGGGAAAATTAATACCTGACTTACTTACTTACATTAACCTGATTGTTAATGCGAGTAGTACATGATATTGTAAATATAAATTTCGCTGTTGGAAGTTTCTATTCTATTAGCGTTGATTCCTGCGAACACGTCAGCAGACGAATAATATTTCTTCGGAATAATTCTTTCTCAATTTCATTCACTCCACACGAAATTTACAACAATAACTACAGGTGATATTAAAGTAACTATTCTATGTGCAGTAAAAATTGGGGAAAAGAATTGCTCAGGAATTCATTTTTAAAAATTTTAAACCTTGTTTATCTTTTTCACAATATGAACTATTTACTAGTACACGAAAAAGCAGGGCAGTCAAGGACATTTAACTCAAATTCGAGACACATTCTCAATTGCAGACTAAAGGGAGAAAATCGGCTAATACAACTTTCATTTTACACTGTTTCATACTGTTCATTTAACACTTATAGGGAAAGTTGGATGGACAATTTACTTTTATTTCAAATTCACTAACTTTTTTGGAAACTTATTCTACTTGATCTTTTTATGAGAGCTTTTTTATTTAGGACAGGGTTCCGAACCTTTATTCCCTCGCGTACCCCTTGATGAATCTTTATATTTTCGCGTACCCCCTACTGCCATATTCTTGACCCCACCAACCATCCGTTTATGCAAAGAAGTTTTATCAATAATGTTAAGGGCTTATGTTAGCTTAAGAGTCAAATGACTCGAGTTAATAATATTTGCTGGACTTATTTTTGATTTTACATTTTATTGCATTTTCACAATAGTATTTGTTCAACGCCAAAACAAATGAAATAAGTATTATAATAATTTCGCATTGACATATAAGGATGGCTAAAAATTACACTCTGCAGTAATGAACTCTTCAAGTTGTATAGTTATTAAATAGCAAGTATTAACTTGGAGACACAAAATTCTGTAACTTTCTTAATTCCTTATGTTTTCTTGTTTCCGCCATTACCAACTTTGATTTCGCGTACCCCCAGGGGTACGCGTACCACAGGTTGGGAACCTCTGATTTAGGAAAAAATTTCATGACAATCCGAGACTTTTATTTCAAATTGGACGCGCCTGAAACACTTTTTCAATCCCGGGCAAACAGTTAAAATTTGCGACTATCTCAGCTAACTCGAAAACTAACACCTTGATTAATAAATAGGGTAGACCGGGGCTAGTTGGGCCGTTTTTTCTTCTAAGAATTTTTAAAAAAATACAATTCAACATTTTAAATTTTTTTTAATGCAAACACTAGCAGTGTACCTTCAGGAAGAATTCACCATAATAACATTTGAAAATATTAACTATTAATATTAATTTAAAAGCTTAAACTGATACCAAGTCGAGTGGTCCAACCTGCCCCGACTACGGGGTAAGTTGGGCCACATCACGGGGTAAGTTGGACCACATCACTTATTTAATATTCTGGTAAGGTAGAATTGAAGAAACATAAAAAAATCTTATCACATTTTACTTTTCATTTTCTGCGAACGATAACACAAGATATCCTAAAGGAAAATCTCTTTCATGCACCATTCCTTGATGAAGCCATAAAATTATAAAATTGTAAAATTATGTGAAGCAAAAAACCAAGAGATTGAAACTACAAAATTAATAAGTTTTATGTTGAAAACAGAATTAAATGACTTCGTCGTCATAATTTTCATCATTACAGCTTCAATTCTAAAACAGCAGCTTTTATTGCTTAAGAAGAAGCATTCCCTCTATCCGATTTTCTAACATAATGGCGAACCATCTTAACAGGTAGTCCTGCAAGAGAAACAAAGTAGCATGTTGTGATTATCGCAAAAAATTCTTCAATATTATTTTATTTAAGGCAGATAAATAATAATATTATTATTATAATAATATAAATTATAATATTAATTTAAAGAATACTATAAATAATATTAATTTAAAGAATACTATAAATAATATTAATTTAAATAACACAGTTGGGTTATAGATACAAATCCGGTGCATTTTTACTCAACAAGAACTGAGATTCAATTTTTAAATTTATCGTAAAATAATAACAGTACATTCTGTTTTGCACTTTTTTAATGGAGATGGAATCAGCTTTGATTTTCTTAACAATTATCTTTCATTTTAAATTTGGTGCATATCCCATAAATTCAGATATATTTATATATCGCAGATCATGAAAAACAGTGTAGCAGCGTCATTTGATTTTACAGCAACTTTGAATCATTATAATTATTCATAATGGACATGCCGTATATTAATTCGGCGTAATCCCATCTCAAAATTAAAAGAATAATTTAAAATCTTTAAAAAATATTACTAACACTGAACTTTAAATTTTATATGCATTTCAATTTAAAATATTTTAGCGTAATTATTGTCCTTTAATAACAATTGGATATTTGATATGATTTCAATTTTCAAATTTTGACCATCATCAATACTTTTTTCCTTTGAATATAGAAGAAATTAAAAAAGAATAATTATACATAAAATTGAGAGAACGGTTACATAAATGAATTGATTTCGAGACTTGATTCGTCACAATTAGGCTTTGGAGATACTACGTGGCACGTTCGCTCGCCATTTCCACAGGATCAACATTCTATGGGGCAAGTTGGACAGCCGGCCGAACGTGCCCCATGCGAAGTGGCCCAACTTACCCCATGTCGCCATTTTTGTTTCCGATGGGTGTAGGAATTTACTTTGAAAGTATTTAATTAAACAAACATATTCTACAGTAACTATGAGCAGTATCTTTCAGAATATTATTTGTAAAAATGGAAATTGTAATATAAAAACATAGAAAAAGAAGATTATTTATAAGGAAGGAAAGTTACTCGCCTTGGCAAAAATTTGAAAATTCCAGCTAGTTCGTTAGTAGACGCTGCTATTCCAATGACCTTTACGGGAAAGGAGGGAGGGGGAATGACACATACTTGGCTGGAGTATCAGAGCTATCTATCGGAAAATATTTAAAATAATCCGACTGACCCAACGTGCCCCTATGCCCAACTAGCCCCGGTCTACCCTACACTCGATTTGAGACTGCATGGGATTCATTTTTGAAAATCAGACTTTCTCCAAAATTAAATTTCCGTTTTTATTTCAACGACACTCAAAAATGAATAAATGTAAAGTGTAATTAACGCTCTAGTCCGAAACAGCGTAACAAGGCTATGTCTTAAGCTTGATGGGTCATTATATTATTTTTAAAAGCTTACTCTGAATTGTATAATAACGATAACGTGCACGCAAAAAATGTATTTAATATCGGGCGCAATAATTAAAACAATGTAACGTGATATAAAATATACTTAAAAATAGTTTCAAAAATTTATTAAAATTAGAAAAAAATCGTAGGAAAATAAAATTGGTACCATTGAAAAGCATTTTTTTTTCAATTTTGAAGTGACGTAGGAATGTTTTTTTTTGTGTGTGTGTGTGAAATAATATGCTCCGAAGTTATTGAGGAAAAAGTCAAAATTAGGATTTTTTTAATTAATTACAAATCAAATTAAAATGTTGCTAATCTTTTTCAATGAGTAACTTCTACCCAAGAAGTAACTACACGCCAAATTTGTTAGCTCTAGGCTCTACAGTCTGCCCTGTAGTGCGTATTGGATGATTTTTGCATCATGCATATCTCAACACTCAATTTAGATGGTATCCAGCCTATAAACATGATGTAGGGAAAAAGATATTTTATGACTTAACTAGCAAATTAATGTTGATATTTCTGGCGGCTTGTCAACTTCAGCATAGGAAGTGACCGAAGAAAGACATACAAATAAGAAAGAAGACCTTAATAAATCGATCGATTGCCAAAGATGATGTCGCTTTATTTTATCAACGAGCCCTCGACAGTGGATATCGGATTTTTGACTCAAATGGAGCATCAAGAAAAACCCCGACAGCAATGCCATGCGTAAACCACCTTACCTGATCGGGTGGCTTTCAAATTCATTGAATCAGCAACCTAACCGCAGCTTTGTAACACCTTCGACTTGCACAGATAAGCCCTCTGTGAAAATAATAAAGGGATTAAATAAAATACTAAAGTTATTAAAACTTTCCATTCGTTTTGCAGAAACACAATGTTCAGTATATTTCCTTAAAATGTAAAATAATCTTGGACAGTTTTATTAAAACAAAAATATTTCATCTAGTTTCTCTTCCCAATCCAAGTCAGAAGTTATCCAGGTTAAATGTTGTTTGACTGGTCAAGCTAGAACTTGTGTGAACCAAGTATGGTTCGTATAACTGTCTACTTCGCAGTCTATTAGTGATAGCTAAAGTAATTGCTACTTATTTTGTTTGAATATTGAATGATGCGATGTTTTAACCAATTAACTTGATGAATGTATATTAATGTCCGTTTCAGGTAAAAGAATTTCTTACAAATTAGCCTTTATATTACGGCTAAGCAAAGTCCAAGATTCCCTGTTAAGTGTTAAGGTGGGGATTGATTTTAGTGGCAAAACTGGAAAATCATGGAAGATATTGGATTCCTTTCTTCATTATCAATATATCTACCCATCAGACATATAATCTCCCAATAGGACTTGGAAGTAATACTGTCTATAGAGTGATTATCTGTTCATCACATTAGCTTTACAATTAGAGTAAAATTACAATGAATTAGTGACACAGCACCTATACCAGTCCTTGCGTACAGGAAATTTTTCTACTTGTATTGCATCTATACAGCCCGAAGGAAAAGGTTGTAAGTTGTTGGTTGCAGGTCATACTCTGAAACTGTCACTGGTCACAATAGGAAGTCACGAGACTCCATCAAGATCACCTGACTTTGGGACAGTGGGGAAAAGAAAATGTGAATCTTGAAGCTAAGACTTGCAATTGCGTCCTGTTTTCTCCTTCTGAACATGTGTATCCTTGATGCCAGATGAAGAAAGGCGACTTCCTATTGCTCCTAGCGACTGCTCCAGTGCAAACACAGTTATATTGTTGTTCGTGGAAAATATTATAGAAGACTTTTTTAGGTGAAACCTTCTGACCTTGTAATTTCATTTCTTTATTCATCTTTATTCTATCATTCCTTTATAAACCTGAGTTTATTACAGAAGTCTGTGAGCTGGGTGAATCAAAGACCTTCCTGTAAAAAAAAATTAGAAATAAAAAAAAAAGAAATGCCTTTGTATACACCGTTTTAGCGTATTTTCAAATTATTGATCATTGACTCTAAATACCAGAAACTCAAAAATTAAATTTTGAAAATCTTTCAATTCTAATATCGTCTAGTTATATAGTTGAAGAATTTTTCAGTGTGATATACTTCTATATGGAATAGCAGGAACAAATTTGATAAAATAAAAAGCAAACAAATAAATGAACACTCATGCTCCATTATTATAAAAAAATCTTTTAACTTTCCGTCATAGAAAAAAGAAAAGAAATCCCAGTAAAAATTCTAAATAAAAGAACACCGTTTTTTCACAGTTTCCTTTAATCCAACACGAAATAAAATTTTTCTTATACAAACAGAGAAAGTATTGAAATCTTCAAAAAACCCGACTTTGAGATTTTGCTTAATTTCTCGGTTTAAATCTCTTTAAATGAAAAAAAAAAACATTTTTGATATTATGTCTGTCTGAGAACTCAGAAACGGAACGATCTATATGGATGAAATTTAGCGCGTGGTTCTTACTCCAATATTGCGGATCTATATCAAGTTTTATAACAAATTCGTGAGTGAGAAATGATACTTTTGAAAACGTTTTCTTCTTCTCTATAGTAAACAACGGGAGTTATCTCCCCAAAACTTTCTCATATTCGCCCTAACGCGGGTGAGGAAGAAAACACACCCAGCGCCAGTAACGTGTACCATTCCCTAACACAGGTGGGAAAAAAGCGCGAATAGGTAGCGACTTTTTTTCGTCGTAGAATGGTGAAGAAAACGATTATGCTATGCGAACGCCTACTTTTCATTCGATTGGATTGAAAATTGGGCACGGTTCTACAATTAATGGTAGCGGAACTCATACCAATTTTTATTTATCCGAGTCATAGGGTTTAGGAGTTATCGTGTTAATAAGTATGCGATTATACAGACCGACAGACAGTCAATCCTTAGACGGATTCGGTCTTAAAGTTGATGCCTACCTACATTTATGATGATAAAACTGGGTACCAAATTTTATCTATCCAGCTAAGTTTTTGAGTTATCATGTTCACATGAACACGGACAGACAGACTTCACGAGGACGGATTTTGTCCAGAATTTGATTTTTAAAAAAAACCTACAAATTATGTGAAAAGATCACATACCTAATTTCATCTCGCTAGCTCTAATAGTTCTTGAGTGATCATGTTCACAGACAGACAGACATAAAACCAAAATTGTGTTTTTCGGACTCAAGGAGGTCTAAAACGTGAAGATTCATCAAAATCTCGAATTCGAATTTTTTGACGATTACTTACATATACGAGAAAGTAAAAAGCGCACTCGATAAAAGTGGTTAGAACCCTATTTCCATTATTTTAGTCTTCAATTAATCTGTAAATCAATAAAGAGATAGATTATTCAATGATTAGCTGTAAGAAAAATTTGTAGACAATTCCACTCCATGTGAAATCCCAGCAAAGTTGCGCGTTCACCGGTTCAACGTAAACTCGGAAATAGAGGAAGTGAAAAATGATCGACAGGCTTATATTCTTTCGAAAAGGAAATCCCTGGGGAAAGAGTTTACTCAACATTTTAATGGGGATTCTGATGTCAGTCAATACGAAAGATCAATTTTAGACAGTGAAAATCGCAGTAATTAGATTTTGAGAAGCGTGGAAAAAACTAAAGGTTTGCGCGACGTAAGTAAAAGTAAAGGGCATTTATCTTTGAATTGAAGGAGTGATTTTATGTATGAAATTAAGTGGCATGAAAATGAATCATCAAACACACACACGTGCGTGCGTGCGTGCGTGTGTGTGTGTGTGTGTGTTCGTTCATTCGTAATTATTACTTTAATCTTTTTGGAATTATGTCATTCATGCCGAAGGAAAATATTCCACATATTTTTAGTTACTGCGTCAATTTACACGCACGTTACAACTCCATCTAGTGTAAATATTTAATACATTTATTTGCGTGTAATTTCTCGTGGCTGTGATTATAAATAGTCTATCAGCGAATTGTGGGAATCAGGGAAAATAGAGCGTGAGAATTAGGCCGACAACATCGAACAGATAATTTTTTCAACATAAAAATGTTGTGAAAAAATTTCTATTTGATAAAAATTTTCGAAGTTATCGGCATGTAAATACTAAAATTAGGGAACAAAAACAAGTACATAAACAAAATTACCTCCACCCCCTCCGAATGCATGGTGGACATAACTTTCGTTAAACAGACTTCAACTGTCTTTGTTTCAGCAAATCTTACACACAGCAGCTGTTCATGTGGAGTTTTGTGAAATGTTCATTATTCGAAAACATGTTCGTTATTCAAATATTTATTTCCTGTACGAACACAGAAGTCTTTCACAAAAGTGTTTGTTATCAGATTTTTTGGCTATCCGAATTGTTCGCAGACAAATCAAGCATTGTAATATTTCGTTTGCAAATGATAAGTATGCATTGTATGTTCACGGATTCCGAAACCCTCCGCGCTTTTGCGCATGCGCCAGACGAAGTTATTTTCAACAAAATAGGGGAAATGTGAAAAATGAAGGGGGAGATGTTTACATTTTACTTAGCGTGACCTAACAAAGAACTCCGGAAATGCGATCATCTTATTCAATGCCTGTCACCCCTTTCCGGGGTAAAATCGTCCAAAAGCGCTAGTCTCGGGATATTGAAACGATCTTTCTCAGAACGAATTTAAAGTAATAAGCATTGATTCATATTTACTCCAATATACCGCTTTATCATTGAATAGATGAAAGAATAATGAATAGCGGAAAAACGGCACAAATAGTATAGAGTAGTTTTCTAATAAATTTATACCTTTCATAACTTGCTGTTTATATGTGTTTCTTTTGTCCAGCTTCGATATCCATAATCTGTACAAAGAAGTCCATATTCATTTTTTATTTTTAGAATATGTATCTTTCTATATGTAAAAATATAACTTTCTATATGTAAAAATATATATTTCTATACGTAAAAATGTAAATTTTTGTATGTAAAAATTTGATGATGAAATTTTCATGCGCATTGGCGTTTTAGACTTGCTTAACCCTCCGTCGGGCGCAACCGGCCTCACAAGCACAGCTCGGGCGCTTTCACATCCCTCCACTTCCAAGAAGAGTAGATGTCTGTCCCCCCTAGTAATCTCCTTGCTTTACCTGATATTTAGACACCCCCTATTCAATTCGCCTGCCCACTACATGGAGCGCAGACATTGCCATATTGGCCTCACAGGCACATTGCTCCCGAATTCGTCACACACATGATTGTTCGTAAAGTCCGTTTTTTTGTCACGGATGTTTATTTTACTTATTTCATAACTTTATCATGTAAAATTTATTCTTGTAAAAAACGGTTGCTCCCAAAATTTGTTATGGTTAAAGGAAAGAAACAATACACCAACATATTTGGTTTAAGTGACGGGAAGACTTACTGAAAATGGTGTAGAAGTATATGGTTCTCATGTCTTCGATGATCATGTCTTTATGCCTTTTTTGCGACGATATCCCCACTTTTTTCATTTAACCTTCCCCACGAAGGTCAATGATTAGTTTTAGAATACTAAAATTAAAATTATGTTGGGATTGGCTTCACTTATAAGAAGCTAACCCCAATATAATTTTAACTTCTTAGCTTCATCGTATAGTGAAGAGGATCAAGTATATGAAGTATATGTTTGGAACTCTACCCTTTACCGATTGCGTCCAAAATTTGTTATAAATCTACTATTACGATGTCAATGCAACATACCAGATTTCATTTATCTAGCTAGTTGCCTTTATAAATTATGTACGATTTACGTACACACGATTAGACAGACCGAAATTTTAGTCATTCAAAGCAACGCATGTGAGTTCAGCTTATACTAGTATAGATTTGCATATAAATAGCAAATCGCTTCGTGTCAAATGTATTTGTATACATCTAAATAACGATTTTAAAAAATGTCTGAAGAGTTAAATTTAAAACATTCTTACACCAAGCCAAGCTACTTCCAAAGTACGGAGAGGTTAGGTTATATTAACGTCCCTTTTTGAAGCAACACGAGAGCTATTTAGGAACGGACCTCGTAATTTTGAACCGCGGTCAGATGACGAGGACGGCGCCTGGGCTGGCACCCCCTCTCCAAGCTTCCGCGCCACACCAGCGGAAGGGCGTTTGGCCATTGCGTATGATTTAGCGCGCAGCAGGCCCCATACACGGCGGATCTTCGGTGGAATCGGGTTTCGAGCCTGCGACCCTCCGGTCCCGAGGTCGAGACCTTACCACTAGGCCACCGCGGCCTCCAAAGTCCGGACAGGAGAACCTGGTTTAATTTTCGAGTGATTCATGGAAGAAATTTCCTATTCCTTGGTGCAGTTTGGTGGGTTTAGATTAGTTTAGTTGGGTTAATATTCCGTTTTGAAACTACACGAGGACTATTTGGGAAGGACCTCGTAAATTTGAATCGTGGTCAGATGATGAGGATGACACCTCAGTTGCTACTCTCTCGCCCCACACTTCTATCCCACACCAGTGGGAGGATAGCGTGTTTTACACACAGTTACACAGTGTGTAAATTTGCTCTATGTGCTGCGTGTAAACTTGCCCCATCGTCTCTTTTTTATAACTCAGTATGTAAGCTTTATTCACAAGGAAAATAATCAATTAAATAGCTTAAGATAACCACAAAAGAGCAATCTAAAAGGGGAACCCATAATACATTGTGATATTCTAATAGTCGATCTCTATTAAAGCCAATTAGTAAGGGTAAAAATTTATTAAAAACTGGTAAAAGAATCAGTAAAAGTTGTCCCCTTCACGATCCGCTCTTAAGACAAACTCTAAACTGGGTGAGTGCTAATGACAGCCGAGACGCTTCTCCTGGATCAACATATGGCGCCCTCCGACAAACAGTATGTGAAATACAGGGTGTTCATTAATTATTGTCGGGGTTTCCGTACCTCATAACTTTCGAATAAAAAATATTACGCAAAAACCGATTACGTATTCGTAAATTACAACTCAAAGAATTTTACGTGGCAACAATGCGATCTTAGCGCATTTGCAGTCTGGGTAATTATGACGTCATAAATAAAAATGGCGACCGTGCAAGAAAAAGCAATGTGTGTATTGTGGTTTTTCGAAACTAAATTTGGTTTGGGGGTTTGTCAAGACCATTGTGTACAAGACCCCTGTGCCCTCCCTTGATGAACTGAAGCGCAGAATTGTTACTGCGATCCAAAATGTTACCCCACAAATGCTGGAGAACACTTGGAGGGAAATCGAATTTCGTCTCGATGTGTTACTAGCCACGAAGGGCAGCCATGTGCAAATTCATTAATCTTTTTAATATCATTAATGAAATTCTTTGAGTTGTAATTTACGAATACGTAATCGGTTTTTGCGTAATACTTTTTATTCGAAAGTTATGAGGTACGGAAACCCCGACAATAATTAATGAACACCCTGTATAAGCTTTGCATAATTGTGTGATTGAAAGTAAGCGAATAATTTTGAATGGCTGAACCATCAGTGAACGCGTTTTGCGTGTTTCTATGAGCTTCATGTTTGTAAAAAAGAATTCCATTACATAAAACAAACTTTCATTTTAAATATAAAGTTTCTTTAATCGGAATATGGATAACTAGTGTGTTAAAAATTTTCTTCAAATATACATTTAATTTTATTTATATTCATTTCACATTTAAGACTTTTTGACTGAGTGTAATGATACATCCCATAGGTCTTAACATATTATCAACTCGAATTGGCTCTGACTATATTTGTTATATTAAATAGATATTCAATAAGTCCATTAAAAATCCATTAAAACGATTAAAAAATATGTAATATTTCTATTAAATGGAACATTGAACTATTAAAGAACATTGTTTTTTGGAGCTCGCAAAATGCCGATGCATCCAAAATACCAATAACAACAACCAAAAGAAGTGAACACCGTAAATTTTAAAATGAAATTAAAAGGAATTCGGACTGCAGAGGTTCGAACTTCTGGATTTTATGGGATTTTCGGCTCACGAAAGGTCAATTTTTCGAAGAAAGTCAGGGCTCTCACAGGAAGAATCACCAGTTCGAATCCCTGCATGGAGTTGGCTATTACTCTTAACCTATCCCACGACGACCCGCCTAAACGAGAGGGTGTCAGATCTTCGAGGTTGCCGTGGAGAGAATCAAGGTTCTAGCCCTGGGGTAGAGCAACAGGCACCCAGCCCTCCCCTTTAATAAAATTCTTGTCCTCTTTCCAACTTTTAAAGAAAAATGGGCATAATTTATTTATCATCGAAAGGCTTACAAACATCGCCAGAACACGGGTGGTATTTACGGGTATACATTAAAACTCGTTTGATAAATAATGAAAGGATTAATTTAATTTACAATCAAGCCGACTCTGGGTTCAAGAGATATAAGCCGAAAACTTACACTAAAAAGAATAAAAACTCACACAAAAACATATCTACCAAGCCCAACGGGGCAGAAGATAAATGGAGTTGGCCCTCGACGGAGACTGCAGGACGGATTTATTTTTATTTCATTTTAAAATTTCCGTTGTTCACGCTCACTTTTTTTTGGTTACTATATTAAGTCACAACCATTAAATTGCTTTTAAGTTGGAGATTAACCGAACCTCAGATTCTGACTGAGAAACTAAGGAAAAAATTGAATTACAGTAATGAGCAGTACGCTTTAATATTGGACAACAGACAGATTTACGTGTTTTTTTCCTCCTGTTAGAAAAAAAAATTGAAATTGGTAGATATATAGTAATAAAATCATTCTCTGTATAGAGGGACTTTAGGAATCCTCAAAAAATTTATAATGTTACTGAAAAAAATATATTTATTTTTATTCAGAAATAAAGATTTCATCTTAAATGTGGCATATCTTTTGGTACGTTCTCGGATTCGAGACCTGAGGGTCGTGAGTAGGAGGCCCGATTCCACCGTGTATGTAGAGCTGGTGTACGTTAAATCTGTCGTGAGTCAAACTTTCTCTGGTCGATGCGGCAAAGAAAGTTCGAAAGGGGTCGTCGGTTCAGGCGTCGTCCCCTCAGTATGAATGCGGTACAAAATGACGAGGTCCATTCTAAAATATCCCTCGTGTAGCTTCAAAAAGGGACAATATTAAAATTGAACTAATCTAAGTAAACTTTGGACAAAGCCAAAATGCTAGCTGCAAATATAATTAAAAATGATCAACTTTTTCATAGGCGCATGTTTTTATTTAAGCAGGAAAATAAGTGAAAAATAAGGAATTTAAATAGTTAATAAGTTGTACCATACACATTTTTACTTTCTCGTATGCGAAGTCCAGAAAGAAAAAGTATTGTAATCGTCAAAATATTAGAGTTCAGGAATTTGATGAAACTCCTGGTCTGAGACCTCGCTGTCTCTTTAACAAAAATGGAATTATGTATGTATGTCCGTCTGCTAGTGAGCACAATAGTTTCAGAATGAAACAAGATAGATGGATGAAATTTGGTATACAGCCTACATACCAAAATTATAGATTTCTATCAAAGTTTTGAAGAAACACGTCTGCGGGAAGTATCAATGTATCTCCGTCTTTGTGCATGCGAACATGATAACTTAAGAACACAAAGAGCTAGACGGATGAAATTTGGTAGGCTTTTATCACCAGAATTATAGATCCTATCAAGTTTTGGACTAAACTAGTCAAAGGGTGTACTGTCTATTCTTGTGCATGTGAACGCGATACTTCAAAAAACCATAGGATGGATGTGAATCCATAGATGGATGCATTTTATCTATGGATCAAACCAAATCATGCCATGAATCTATGGCACCAAAATCGTAGATTTATATCAAATGTTTGACCGGATCGGTCAAA
>BGPR01039438.1:3036-14310 GCA_013235015.1 Araneus ventricosus
GTTTTAGATTAAATCCCATCCTGCCATATCGAAAATCACTAGATGTTTTACGGCAATAATAGTTTTCACTCTTTTGTAATTTTTTATACAATGATGCTGCTAGATAATTATAAACTAATATTAGATTTTCCTCCCTCGAACGAATCAACAAGCTACGTTTCACTTGAAGATAAAAATTAACCTTTGTAGAAAAAGCAGATGAATATTGAATTTCCATGAAATACCTACACTTCTAAGAATCAGGAGATTATTTTGTGAATATAAAAATCCATCAATGGAAGAACATTTTTCTGTATACCATTAGAAAACACACACTTTCTCAAGTTATAAAATGAGTAAATAATTTTTTGGAAGATTATTCTACCTATTTTTAACAACTCATTTTCCAGGTATGCCCATAGGCCATTTAGGATAAAACATATATACACTCTCCCAGCAAAAAAAGAAAAGTTTTCTCGTTATAACTTCTTTCGGGGAAAAAATAAATTATATTTTCAAGGGCCCAAAGAATGATCCTGAAAGAATTTTGAAAAATCCCTTTCTGCCGATAGTAAATATTTGCTTTTATTTCTCTGAATTCCTGTAGATCTACATCTTATTGGAAGATAAGATTTGCTCTAAAAGCTTATGAAGCATACTCACAAAGAAACCAGCAGCCTGTGTTGTAGCACATACAGCACACCCATCGGTTGGCTTTCCTGGAAACTGACGACTTCGCTTCTCAGAATCAGAGAAAATACTTTGGCGAAAACAAAAAAAAAAAAATGAAGGAACAATCATAAAAACTTGAACGAATTTGAAGCTAAAAATATGACACTTGCACAAGAATTTTGTTTTGTCACTCCGACATATCTGTGAAATGTGGAATTGTATTTTTCTGCAAAAATTAAATTTAAAAAAAATCCAAAAAATAGGGCATTGGGCAGGTAAAGGAAAAGTTGGTGTTTTAACTTTTTAGAAGTTCATGATAAAATTAATAAGCTGCGTCACCACCCCTGATTAAAACGCAAGGTTTACAGAGTCCTTGATGTATATTGCATTGTACGGGAGTACCAGCTGTGAAACAAAGTGCATTTACGATGTATAGTACATTGAAGCTCTGAGAGTGCTGGTTGGGGCTGCAGTGATAGAAGTCGGAATCGTAGAGCGTCCCTCACATGTTCTATCGGATTTAAATCTAGAGAATATACGGATGCACTACACGCATTAGTGCAGCGTGAGGGCTATGCGCATTCTCGTCCACTAAAAGGAAGTTATTGCCAATTTAAGCTCTAAAAAACTGGAAGCGAGGATCAAGAACTTCAGATCTGTATGTTTCAGCGCTTGTAGTTGACCTGATAAAAATGTGCAAGAAAGTGCTGTTTTTCGAAATAATGCTCCCCCATACGATGATCCACCAACTTTGTACCGATGCCATTTACGGATATTCTCACGCTTTATTTCGTGCATTTCTCTCCATCCTGATTGTAACGCATCTGGAATCGTTCTCCAAATGAAACTGGACTCATCAGCAAAGAAAACTTGGCTCCAATTACGATAATTTCTGCACCAACTGAACCGGGCGCATTTCGCACCCCAAATTAGTTGGAGACAAGTTATGAGTTTCCATACAAACAGTCAGGGTATGATCTCAGGTCATTCAGGGTATGTCTGGACAGTCGAGTTCCTGTAGCTACAAGGCACTCCCTGGTCTGACGCCAGATGTCTATTTCTTTGCCCAATCGTTGCCAAATATGATCCCGAAAATATCTTCTGGCACGTTTCTGACCTAGATCTGATTGTCTGTATACATTATCAATGTCTTAAACCAGTTATAGGTTCCTGACGAGACACTTATGGCTAATTTCAGGTCTTACCAGATCTGTGTCAGTGTCCGCCCTACTTCCATTCTCCTAAGCTTTCCATATTTCCCATAATCCATTACATGCCTTTTCAGTGACGTGTTCCACCTTCCACGTGGGCAAATTTTATTCAAATACTCGTTGAAGCCTTAAAATTAGAATTTAAAACAATCACTTGCACTTTTTTCGACACATGCCAAAAAAATGGGCTCAAAAATTTGCATGCTTCCCTGTAATAAAGGTGAATCCTATTGGAGTACATGATAAGGTTGACTTCAAGTTACAAACCAACCAACTTTAATTGGATTTCACTTAACAGAATTCACAGAAAGCACCTTTTATGGTTGTCCCTTTCATTTTTCAAGTCAGTATATTGCGTGAACAGAAAAATATGGTATTGGATTCTTTGTGGATAAATATTTTTCTTTCCTATATATTCCTGAATGGGTTCAGGCCTTAGAGGAAATTAATATTAAATTCAGACCTTAAAGTCTTTTTCCTCTATTCTAGTTTTGAATCTGCATGGATGAATGGCCTCTGATGAAGTCATCCACCGAATTCTTACTTCTTATCGCTGTCTGTTATTATTTTTGTATTTTTAACTCTTCCAGAATTAAAATTCCCTTTATTAGTATTTATATTTATTTATTGGATAAATGTATTTCTTTTTCGTCAATAATAACTCTTGAACAAATTTCAGAATTTTTTATTCATGCACTGACGAATTTGCAAGCTAAGATGTAGTTCGACATCTCGTAATTTAGAAAAAAAAACAAAAGAAATGTAACGAAACGAATAAATTGTGATAAATGCCCGAGACTTTTCACGGAAATCTACGTAGATAAGATTTCTTAACTTTTTCTACTTGGGATACCTCTTCGGCTCAAAGAAGAAGAAAAATTCCACGATTCCATCCATCTACAGGCATGTATAAGGTAGGAGGCACAAATATAGCCTACCACGATTTCTTCTTGATTTGTAGTGGTATATGGTGGCCACTTCCGGAACTACAAAGCCCCCCCCCCCCCTTCAGTAGTTGTTTGAGGAAGTATTTCGAACCTGAGTTGTTTTTTCTTTTCTCTGGGGATTTTTGCTGATTTTCGTGCTAGATGAAATTGATAATTACTTTTGGTACAGTGCGTTAAGAAATTATAAGACCACTAACAAATTGGTGCATTTCTGAAGAAGAAGACTAATATGCAAATTTTCAGCTTATGTATTTAAAATTGATCGTGAAATACTTTCTGTATTTATTCCCACTTTAAAAATTAATTTAAATTTTATTAAAATCTACTCATTTTTCTAGAAGTCTAATGAGGTGTCTGTTAAGAAATTATAAGACCACCTGTGAAAATCAGCATATTAAACATCACATCAGAATCATTATAAAACGCATGTCTTAGCATTTAGTGAATGCATTACCCTGTGTGAAAAGCAAAGGTGAAAGTTTTGATAGCGTTATCTTCGATTTATTCGAAGCAGAAGCGGGAAAATAGTTATCTGAATGCGAAGACAGAAAAATTTTATTTTATAAGAGTGCTGGTATGACGAATGTATGATGAAGTATGACGAGAAATAACTAGGTTAATGAAGCGTTCTAAACCTACCATTCAGAATGTCATAATTAGAAAAAACATGATTTTAAAAAATTAAAACAATATGAAAAAAAAAGGATTTTGACAACATGGGACAAGAAACAAATTTTTCGAGTTTCAACTGACAAAAATATATTTCGACTCATGAAATTAAGAAACGTTTCAGTGAAAAAACTGCACATATAATAGTTTGGAACAGTCTTAAATCAAATACTAATACAAGATTTATGAAAATGAAGAAAAAAATCAAAGTTATTGAAACATCATAGAGAAGAAAGATTGAAATATGCTAAAAATGGCATGTCATGTAACGATGAGTGGACACAAATTGTATTTTCTGATGTGAAGAAATTTAACCTTGACGGTCTCGATGGCTATAAACACCACTGGCATTATTTGAGGAAGAACCGAAAGAACGTTCTAGGCGATAAGTGGGAGGATCAGTAATTGTTTGGAGACCCTGTACTCATGATGGATTGTACGAATTACAGCGAATTTCGGGACGTATGGGTTCTGCACAATATGCAGCTGTGCTATATTATCATTTAATACCGATACCGTTTCGTTCGACGCGAGCAGTTTGTGAACCAAATCCTACTGGATTTTTGGGTTAGGTTAGGTTAACGTTCCGTTTTAAAGCAACACGAGAGCTATTTAAGGACGGACCTCGTGATTTTGAACCGCGGTCAGATGACGAGGATGACACCCCCTCTCTAAACTTCCGCGCCACACCAACGGGAGGACGTTTGATCACTACATATGATTTAGCGTGCAGCAGGCCCCATACACGGCGGATCTTCAGTGGAATCGGGTTTCGAACCTGCGACCCTCGGGTCGGGACCTTACTACTAGGCCACCGCAGCCCGCCCGGATTTTTGGGAACAGGGATTCGTAGTTCATGTTGGGAGGTGTTCGAGTAGCGAACCTCCTTCGAACCTGCAGGGTTAAATCTGCAAAGCAAGGCGTAGTATTCCAAAAGCGCTGCCACAGACCCTTCCCCTACATTGGCGTCTGAGAAGCGATTATTAATGGTTCGAAATAGGCTTACTCCCTTCCCAAGTTTCAAGGCTGGTACGTCTTTAGAATAATTTCTTCGAATGGTTTACGAGCGATTCGCAAACCGTTTGACTAGGAAGTGTTTGGCGCCTTAAACTTTCCCCACATAGGACACCTTTCGATTAAAAAAAACTAGAAATTTACACGATTCTACCCATCTAAGAACTTTTATGATCCTCAAGTATTCGCAAAGAATGTATGCACACTTTCAATAAACACTATATTAAAACTTGATGACACGCATCTAAGTTTCATAAACTTCAAGGTTTATGAGTTTTTTTACCTTTTAATGTTTTAGTGTCCGTAATGTTTTAATTGTTTGTTTTAATATTCTATTGTTTTAATATTTTTAATGTTTTATTATTTTAAGGGTTTTTAAATGGTATTGGTGTCATTTGGTATACCCTGTGTTCTTATATGCTTCAGCAGAACGTTTTTATAATTTGCTTGGTGGGTCATGTAAATTCTATGTTAGAGTGTTTGAAGTTCTGTCAACTTTTTAGGTTTTTAAGAAATATTAATTTGATTGCTCTTTTATATGCAAGTAAGTTTCCCATCTGGTGTGGTAGAGCCAATGTTTGCCACACAGCTTTGTTTTGATCTCTGCCAATGTTAGGGGTATTGTTTGTAAAAATTTTAATTCCACCAAAGGCCTATTTTCAGCCTTACACCCTCTAGGGTAGACCGGGCCGCTGTGAGTCTTAAATGCAAAAATCCAAGTTTCATAACTTGAAGTGATAAATACAAATTTTATATTATCATTAAAATCTTGTCTTGTCAGCTGTCAGAGGTTTTATGATTCTAATTAATTAATGCAACTCGGTAATTCGTGACGATGATATACAAAAATAAATAATTTCATGCGTTTTATTCAAAGAATTCTTTTTTTGGTGGAAAATAATTTGAATCATTAAAATACCTAATATATGTTTGTGTTACATCTATCAAAATGGATATAGAAGAAGTCAAGGCTTCAAAGACATAGTTTCACTGGAACACCTATGGACCAGTCCACGAAGTGTAGCGTTTATCTAATTTTGTGAGAAATATGTTAGCCTTAGAATTACAATTTTTTTTTCAAATATATGCATTTTAAGCGTTCTTTCCTTAGCATTAATCTCCACAAGGTGTCTTTTTGTACGAAATCGATTAAATTCTACAACTTTGTAATTGACTTTTTTCAACTACATCTTTCCATTTTCGAGATAGGAACGCTAATTCCGCAGTTTGTCGCCAGGTGGCGCTGAAAGTGGTCTCATAGCGTAGCTCATAGACACTTCACTATACCTAGGCACCACTTTTATGACTATAGCTGCAGTTGTTCTGAAATTAAGAGAGGGGGGGGGGGTAAGTAATTCCAGTGGACACCCTGTATATTTATTCTTTTATCAGCAAATTTAATTATCAAACCATAATCAGACAAATCTAAGGTCTACTTAGCTGAAGTCAGAATTGCATAGGAAGAATTTGACTAATATCTCTAACATTATCGCAGTAGAAAGTTGGTAGAAACTATATTTGAAAGTTTTAGCAACCTAAATAGTTGCCACAAAGTCTTGTTGGTAAAATGATGCTGAGAAATTTAGGAAACTATTTCATCAAGGAATATTTTAAACAAGCCATTCTATCTCTCTAATTAATATAAGAATAAAAATAAAATTCAAGGAATTTTGCTGACTAAATTCTTGAAGTTATTTCAAGTGGAAAATTCACTTTGCTTGCCGCCAAAGCTTTTCCTTACCGCAGCGAAAAATGATAACTACGTAGGTTGATCAATACCTTCCATTGTTTAACCCTACACAGCAAGAATTTATGTTTCAACTGTAGCTGTGTAAACCTATGTTGATGAGTGCAAGGAATACAGCATTGTTATTCCTTTTTATAAAGATGTGTGTTAAGATAATAAATAACTGAAAAACGTTATTCATCCTACCTTTTTCTCCCTTTTTTCCTAGTGTTGTAAATCATCTCATTGGAAGTTTTAGAAGAGAGATTTCAGACTAATAAAAATGGCTGATGTAGAGAATCTAAAAAATTTAAATTATGTGCAGTTCCAGTATTTTTTAATCCTTTTTTCTTTCTCTGGAACTCGAATTAAAAAGCACTGATGTATAGTGGATAATCTATACTTATAAAAGGCAATGTTTGTGTGTGTGTGCGCGCGATGTCCAGACGGATGTATCGCACGGACAGCTATGAAATTTGGCACACAGGTACAGTCGTAAAGATAACTCAATGCACCTCGAAGCCGGAATTTTAAAATTTAGTCTAGAAAATTTTTTATTTAATGTTTTGTGCTGTTGTGGGTCATATATCATATATATTGTGGGTCATATGTTGTTAAAATATATTTTCCCATTTTTGACATGTTTACGGCTGTAGTATCTTTTCTAATGATCGCTGAAAAACAATTAATGCACCATCGGATAGAACAAACAATTTTCGTTCAAATGAAGTTTTTTTGAGCTTCAAACGTAATTTACTGAATTTTGAGAATTTTTAAAAAATAGTCAGTTTTGCCATCGAAATTTTATTTTTGTTTTTAAATTTGCTGCATCCGACGTTCTAATAACAATATTATTTTCAATTTTGTCCAGCTTATAACTGGAACAGTTCTGTCGGATTTAAAACAAGAACGGTTAAAATATCTTTCCCCTTTTTTTAATTAATTTTTTTCCTGGTCAGTTGAAAGATAATTTTTCTCTAGCGAACTTTCTCCCGCGATACTTCTCCGGAAGGTTGCTGGCAATTTCATTGGCTGACGGTGCAAAGTGCAGGTGACGTCGTAACCTTCAATTGAATGACTTCGGATATTATTTTCGGATTCGATTTTATATTTTGCTTGCTGTATAATAATCATTTTCACGTTGCGATTTTTTAATATTGTTTCGGATTAACGTACTCTGTATTGTCCTTCTACAGTTGAAATGTCATTATCGCGAAGAAAAATAAACGGGAAAATCAATTATATGTATCTGTTGTTTTGTTTTCAGAACTTTTTCATGTCATTGTGGGCGTTATTTTTTTATTTTGTTAAGCCCTAGTTCCATGGACAGCGCCGAGCACATACTGCTAGTTTATAATAAATTAAACACATCTGTAAAGAAACCAGATCAGAGGGTTTTTTAAATTTTTTATGCAGAAGAAAGAAACAGTTCATTCATTTTTTCCTGAGAATAGTTATTTTATACTGTTGTACGTTTTTCTCATCCTCCTTTTATAAATGTGTACGCATGAACAAAAAAGCTGAAAAAATTGTGCGGCGGTAATAACAGATTCTAATTTTTGGATTTGGAACACACAGCGAGAGCGATGTTAATTACTTTTAAGATTAACGGCCAATCAATGAAAGAAAAAAAAATTCCGAAAATTTTGTCATGAAGCAAATGTTGAATAATATGGAATAAATAAATAAAATTTAATAATCTATACTTATAAAAGGCACTGTTTGTGTGCGCGTGTGTGTGTGTGTCTGCGATGTTCAGACGAATCTATCGCACTTACACCATGAAATTTGGCACACAGGCAGTTGTAATGGTGATTGAATGCATCTCGAAACCGGAATTTTAAAATTTAATCTAGAAATTTTTTATTTAATATTTTGTGTAGTTTTGGGTGATTTTTCGCACTCATTTCGCAATAGAATGGCTTCGAATAATTGAACAAAAAAAAAAAACAATTACACCATCGGAAAGAACAAACGATTTCCGTTCTAATGAAGTTTGTTTCGTACGTCTAATGTAATCTACTGAATTTTGAGAAATTTTTGAAAAAATGGTCACATTTTTATGATAATTTTTAATAAAGATTTCTTCAAATTATCCATCTGACGTTCTAACATATCTATAATTTTCATTTTTTTTCAGCTTATAACTGGAACGTTTATGTCGGATTTAAAACAAGAACTGTTAAAATATATTTTTTTCGTTTTCTTAAAATTAAGTTTTCCCTGATCAGTTCAAACAGTTTTTTTTGCTAGCGAGATTTAACAGCGAGGTTTCTCCGGACGATTCCAGCACGCATTGTTGTAATTTCATTGGTTGCTGCGTGACCTTCCTCGCGGCAGGTGACGTCATATGCTTTCATTACAATCCGATTTCTCCCGGCAGGTGACGTCATTACATTCGCGTCATCGTCATCTCAATAATATATACATTTCTATTTTGATAAATGTCATTGAAAATCAATAATGTGTATCTTTTGTTTTGATTTTGTTTTCAAAACTTTTTCGAGTCATTGTTGGCATTTTTTCCTTAGTCGTGATTCCACGGTCAACGCCGTGCGCCTGGAGAGATTTAACAGCGAGAGTTTCTCCGGACGAGTGACCTTCCTCGCGGCAGGTGACGTCATATGCTTTCATTCCCAGAATGCATTTCTACAATCCGATGTTTATCTTTTGTTTTGATTTTGATTTCAAAACTTTTTCTTGTAATTGTGGGCTTTTTCGCCATTTTGTTGAAGTCCTGATTCCACGAGCAATGCCGTGCGTGTACTGCTAGTATAGAATATAAATAAGAAAATGAATTATTAGTTCAGGAGTTCCCAACCTTTCCCCCCTCGCGTGCCCGTTTATTATTCTTTTTGCTTTCGCCTACCCCCTACTATCATATACACCCCCCCCCCTCAACCACCCATCTATGTATGCAAAGCAGTTTTTATCAATATTGATAAGATTAGCTTAATTTAGCTCAAAAGTGAAATGACTCGAATTAATAACATTCGCAGAACTTATTTTTGATTGTACATTTTATTCCATTTTTACAATAGTATTAGTTCAACGCCAAAGCAAATGAAACCAGTAATGCAATTATTTCATTTTAACTTACAAGGAAAGATAAAAATTAAACTTTGTAGCGGCTACAATCAACTGCCTTCTCCTTTCTATGGTAGGTGGCGCTACTGGAGCCATCTTTTCCCATGATGCCTCTCTGTCATTCTTGTCTGTGTGCTTGTATCGTGATGTTGTTCTCTGTCTTGTCTTGTGTCTTGTAACTTTAATGTTCTGTGCTGTGGAACGAAGCCTAATAAAAAATGGTTCCTAAAATTGAATGGATTCTTCAGCAGCACTACACACAAACTTGAGTCTCGTCCCTCTATAACTTCGTAATAATAAACTATTCAAGTGGTATAGTTATTAAATAACAAGTATTCACTTCGAAAAACAGAATTATCTAACATTTTTAATCCCCTGTGTTTTCTCGCTTCCGCCATTAACAGCTTTGATTTTGCGTACCCCTAAACGGTCCTTCGCGTACCCCCAGGGGTACGCGTACCACAGGTTGGGAACATCTGTACTAGTTGATAAAAATAGAAAGGAATTCTATTTAAAGTCTATTTTAATTCGATTCACAGATGATTGGCAAATCTGCATATGTTTTAAGTCAAGAATAATATCGAAATTACTGTTGCTTACAAATTTTGAAGAATCAAAGATGACGAAGAAAGTGATGTTACAAAAGTTTTCGCGCCCCCCAAATATTGCTCTTCGCAGCTCCTCTAAGTGTTCGAATTAATAATTTTAAAAAATGCCTTTTATAAATTATTCTGTTCACCACTAGAGTCGTCTACTTTAGTTTCATACTGTATGCTTTAACTGTAAAACGTTTTCACATATTTTTAAAATGCAGGTATTGAACTGTCTCCTTTGAATAGTTCTTTGGAATCGTTTGCTTTGCAACGTATTCTTTTAAAAATCTGCACTACTTTTTATTTCCTTCAAAAATTTTTTAAAATTTATAGCGACAAATTTGAATTTGAGGAATGCAGGAAAATAATTTTAAAAATAATTTGAGCTTAATTTTTAATTATAGTTAACTAATTAAACAACATTAATTGTTTCATTCAAATTACTTTACAAAAAAAATGTCCCACTTCAAGTCAAAAATGCAGTTAGTAAATAATCTTGAGGAACGCGTTCTTGCTGCCGCGGACGAGGTTGTGATTTTTATAGATTTCTCTCAGGAAATTTTTTCCAGATCAGCAAGTGGTTTTGAAATTGCTACCTTCTCCTCCGAGTCCATTACTGTACATTAAAGTTGCTTTGTATCATCATCTAAAGAACATGGTGCACTCTCCTTTTCTACATCATACCTAGTTGTTAAAAACACTATTAATATCATTTTGGTATTTTCATAAATCTTCACATGCAGAATTTTGTACACAGCAAGAAAACCTCACTAGACATAGCATCATCAGTATGAAGAAAAAAATTTAGAAACAAACAAATGCGTACAGCTTGTTTGCAATAAAATCAAAAATCTCAACAATCTGTTTCTTGTTCTCTGAGATTATTAATAAATATAGAGCTCTTCTAGTTAATTCACTATTATTATTCAAATTAGATGCAACCTTACATAGCAGAGGGCCATACGTCACAATGCTATCATGCAAACAATTATAACAATTAAATAGAAAAAAGACTAGGCTCAGAAAGAAAACGTTGGACAACGACTGGTACCACTCAAATCAAAAAAATCAATAATTATCGAATTAGCGGACCCTAGTCCAAGAAATAAAGGATCAATCAAATCACTCATTTGAACCTCGAGAAATCATGAACGCCCGTTCACTGACAGGCACGACACCAAACAAAAAACAAACAATGCGAAGCTGAGGGGTGTTGCAACACTACTCTGAAAGAGAAGAACATACATAGAAATACAATCAATCAGGAATCCTAAAAAATAACTCACCGCAGTGCACCGGAACACCCCTTAAAGAAGAAATACAAGAAATACCGAATATCCAAAATAAGGGCGAAAACGAACACATAAATTGAAGAG
>BGPR01039439.1:0-14310 GCA_013235015.1 Araneus ventricosus
TATTTTTGTGTAATGGAAACGTATTTAATTGTGTTAGTTGAAACACAAACGGAAGTACTTCTTTCTATTGCTTTAGTTAGCAATACTATCCGAATCGGATAAAAATTACAGAATTACAAATTCTGAATATTTTTTTCTTGTTGGTCATCAGATGTAAAATTGGCAGTAATGATGTAAAATTAATTTGTTTTCTTTGAGAATTTGTGTGGAATGAATGTATAAAAGGATATTTTAAAATTCGAATGCAAATTTTCTTATTGATTTCTCTAAGATAACTTTGTTTTCCGGACATTTACTTTTAATGTTGTAAAAATAACAATAATTAGTTGTATTTCATTGCTGATTTTATCATTTGAGGAAACAATACATATATGTATCCAGTTTATGATATATTCCAATGAAAATTATTGATCTCTGTTTCTTACCATGATTATTTGAAAATTTTAACAAAATATATGATGCTGGGAAAGTGTCTTCGAAAAATAATGATTGATATGCAAGCTTTTTAACAATCATTTAATTTCTAATGTTCACAGAAATTATTTCAAAATATCATACGTAGCACTTAAGCTACAAAATCCGTTCCTCTGAGTATATTTAATTTTCTTAAATTTAATTCCTATATGACCGTATGTTAGACTTAATATTCATATTAAGATCCTATTTTCTACGAAATATTTTATGAAGGGATAACAAATAAATATAGCAATCATCTGCGGCAACACCCGAATTAAAATTGAATAAATGCTTCTTACATCCTAACAAAATTTCCTTAAGAACTATTTTTTACAGAATCACTTATTTGAAGAGATTAAATATAACATGGAAAAGAATCTGTTACATGTAATCCCCAGAACAATCTCCCATTTTCGGCACATTAACACACACGCATTATCATTTTTAACCCATATTGTTATTATTTACTCCAAATTGCAATTATTTCATATTCTTTTTGTTCTTTTAACAACGAAGAAAATTGCCCTAAAGATTTCAATATTTTAGGACATGCAAATTGTATTTCAGATACAAATACGATTTCAAAGAAGAATAAAGAAAATTTAACTTGTTGACATTTTTTCTGAAAGTTTCCTTGCATTCTTTCTTTAATTATCCTTTTGATTTGTGCTATTAAACTGCAAAATATGACAGCCTACCACCCTGCATGTAATAGCAAAGTTGAATGCCTTCATAGAACATTGGAAACAGCATTAGAAGCTCACAACAATCTGTCTTGGATTGACACGCTACAGACAATACTTTTGGGCTTGCGTACTGCAATTCAAGAAGATAACAATCATTCAAATGCACAAATAGTTTATGCAGAGAGTCTCAGACTTACTGGAGAGTTTTTTAGTGAACCAAGTTTCCAAACAGCATCGGGAAGTTTTGCTAATAATCTCCTGAAACAAATGGAAATCGTGGGACCAAGGACCACTCGTAAAAATTCGAGTCAACACATATTTGTGAATAAAGACTTAGAAAATTGCTCTCACCTCTTTCAACGTATAGATAGAGTTAAAAAGCAACTGGAATCTTCTTACGAAGGACCCCGTAATTGAGAGTAAGAATAAATACTTTACTATTAACATAAAAGGGAAAAATGTGAATGTATCTTTCGATCGTTTAAAGTCAACCTATATTTTAACTGAGGACAATCTTAAGGTTACAACTACTGCTCACAATAAGTTGCAGATATCAGATAATAAACCAGATCTGACGCAAAAACAATCTCGCCCAGGTAGAACTATTCATTTACCTGTCCGTTTCACGTCCGGGTCACCACTTTCTTGGCTTCTAATTTGAACATGGAAGAAGGAAGCAACATTAGCTTGTTTGACATATTAAATAATAAAAATGCGAGTACTCTATTTAAACGTTTTATTCCTTTCTTTACGATAAAAATCTGTCTACAACGGAAAAATCAACAAAATTCAAAGAACTACTTTTATCTACTGTTGGCAAGAAAAAATATAATATCATGAGCAGAAGTAAATATGATAATAACTAAATGTTATAAATAAAAATAAAAGATATTCACAAACAAATGTTAAATGTTGAGGGAGATAAAATTAAGTCACTACAGATTCATATAATATATATATGCAATAAGCGATTCTGAATAAAAATATTTAAATTACTGAAAAATCAATATTGTACATATAGTTTACATTTTCTTCCATAGGCATAAAATTAAATTAATATAAAACGCTAACACACTCAGAAGGTATAACTGACCTCAAACTGTTTGAAAAAAATGAACCACCTTGTTTTCCCTGTGTCTTCTGCTCTTGACCCCTTTCCTCTAAACCATTCATGAAGATACAGAAGGTTATAAAACAGTTATGAGAAATTCCATGAATTTTTAACGAAAGAAAAATAATGAGTTAAAAAGTCTTCAAGGGTGGGCTTAAGCATTAAATGGGGACTTACGGGATCATCTTAACAATATTTTTTAAAACTAATATCCCAGCAAGGTCTGGACATACCTTTAGCGATATAATAACATCTGATATAAATGAAATGAAACAAAAATAATTATCCATCTTATGCTGAAAGCACATGCATCGTATACTTTTAATTTTTCTCTTATTGATATTTGGCTTTAAAATCATACATTTACTTCTTCCTATAAACGAAAACTCATCATAAGTTCTTTTTCAATACATACCACAGAGCACGATATAATATTTTCATCAAACATTACGTGAGTAGAAGCATTACCGAATCGAATGCGAGGAATTCCGTCTTTTCGTCGCTGCACTCTTCAATCCAGAATGCCGATACCATCTTTTTAGCGAAAGATATTAACGATCGTCAAAGTTCGACAGATTCAGCCACCTACGAGTTAGTTGAGATTTTTCTTTTATCGGTTTATAGTGTTTGGATTGTATCCAGCTTTTTCATCTTCTTTTTCTCTACTTGTAAAGAAACTCAGTTAGACGAAGTGTTGACTGAAGTTAATTTATAAAACATTTTTGGCAGAATGGTAAAAAAATCGGAAAAAATTATAAGTTTCCCAAATGCTGATTCTTCTATTCTTTGATGATTAAGGTTTTGAAAATAGGTAGCTATAGAATTTTTGCGTATGATGAATTTATAAAATATGCATTTCAGTTCGGATATATCTAATTCAAAATGTTGTTCTTCAATGTAAATTTTATTTTAGTTCAGCCTTTTAGTTTTCAAAATTTGAATACTTCTGCAGGACTGTATTTTTAATGCTATACCATATATATTTTTAATTATATTAAGAAATCTTTTTTTGTCTATCGATAAAAATGCGGTGGAAAAATTTTATAAATAATAATTATTGGAGACACTATAATCCAAAAAGTATATCACAGCAGATAAATGAAATATCTTAATAAAATAAATACTTTGAATAAAATAATACACAATGCATAGAAAAAGTCTGAATTTTATTTATTTGCTTCAATATTATTCAAATAAAACTTAAGTACACGTTATACTTAGAAAGTATTGCTTCAGGACTGCACTTAAATTCCTTTTTTAGATTAAATATTACACCATATTCCTGTTCTTGTAGCTAACATCATCAAATGTTCATGCTATAAAATTAAGAGAACCGTCGTGTAGCTCCGAAAAGTGTTGTTAAACAAAAGGAATTCTTCAAATTTTGCTAGAAAATACTATAAAGCATATATATAAATAAATAATTAGTATGAAGCATGAAGAAGGTTTCAGAGAAAATTTCGTGACAATGAATTAAATTGCTCATTTTTATTCATTTTCGAAGTAATAAATCAGCCAGGAACCACTTTGAATTAGTTTGCTATTTTTCAACAAGGACTTACCTTACGCTTTGAGCCTCAGAAATCTATTTCAGTTCGTGTTCATTTTTTCTCTTTTTAGTGTAAAGCGTTTTTTTTTTTCATTTATCTTTTTAGGATAATTTTCTAATTATAAATATTATTTTGAATGTTCCAGAATATTATATGACTTTTTAATTTTGTTTATATGTTTCTAATACTTATTTTATTCTGAAGACATGGTCGATTGTTTTGAAAAGAAATTCCCTTATTTTATTAATCAGTACTTTACTGATTTTAATTTAAAAAAGTTGCGTACGATGAGAAGATTTTTTGTATTATAAAACTTGATATAAAAGCGATTTTAATATTAAACATAGTTGATATGAAAGTCTTTTCGTCCTGAAAAACGCCGGTAGGTACATAATTGCTCAGTTAGTAATACATAAGTGTACAAAACTTCAGAATTCCATCACATCAGGAGGTTAATGAAAATTCTTTTAAAAATTACATTTTTGCATACATGAAACATGTCAAGTTAAATGGAAGTGCATAATAAAAGTTAGTAATAAAATCATAAAATATTTCCTTGAACTTCATTTAAATAAAATAAATTCGCATTTTTCTTGCATTCCTCAGGCTCAAAAGAAGTCATGCTATCAAATATCCCTTTAATATGTATGCTGTAGTAGATAGCAATTCACGATCAAAAGGGGTTGCCAGCGTTTTTTGGATTATACATTCAATTTTCCGAAAATATAATTTTTAAATAAAATGTTTCCCTTAAGTTGTTTTTCTATAGCCGGTAGATGATCCTTTTTAACTTTTAATTTAAATTTGCTTTCTAGGTTTGGGTAAAAAATATAAGAAGAAATGAAAAGTGCAGTTGTAAAAAGGATCTGTCATTTGAATTCTTTACCAAAAATTGTTTCTTTACATCACTTCTGCCTCAAAGCAATGCTGCGAAACCTTTTGATCTGAACAGATTAGAATTTAAAAGTTTCAAGAGATTGAAATCAATCAAAAGGAACACAAACATTCCGTATGTTGAATCTATACAAACATGTTGAATCTATGTGTCAATAAAATATGCATTAAGCCATTTTAACTGCTGAAAATAAACAGAACCATTTTTTTTAATTACACGTTCATGGAGATAAATTTATTTAAAAGTAGATAGAAACCGAATATAATGAGCCATAACATTTGTACAGAATATAATATATTTTTGCTGTTGGTATTTTCTGAAAATGTTATGTTAAATAAAAAAAAAGGATTAGAAATGATCAGATAGGTTTAAAGTTAAAATGGGTGAAATTTTGGCTATCATCTCAACCGTCTTTACATTAACTGCTTATGATTTTAGTCTAAAAAATTAATAAGGAATTAGTCTTAATATTTTTCCCATTTTGACTAATACCCATAACATATAATTAAAATAAATCTTATTTTTTTAAAAAAATGTGATAAATTATTTTAATTTTTTTGACTCGATGCAAACACAAATATACGGTTCAGTTTTACTTTTCATGAATTTATTTTTCCTATCAACATATATGCATGACTTTTGAAGTTTGTTCTATTATAGTACAAGTAATTCACTAATTAAAAATTTTTTAAACCTTCCTTAAAATTTTATAAAAATAAATTAAATATTAATAAGCCTGAACTTAAAAACATCTAAAAAAATTACAATTTAATTAATGTTCAAAACAGTAATTTC
Organism: Araneus ventricosus; assembly: GCA_013235015.1. Lineage (NCBI taxonomy): Eukaryota > Metazoa > Arthropoda > Arachnida > Araneae > Araneidae > Araneus > Araneus ventricosus. The sequence goes on from BGPR01039439.1 coordinate 5,494, forward strand.
AGTCTAGTAAAATGTAAGTAGTTATTATTAATGTAAGTCGACGCAAAGAAACATTGTTACAAAAAGAGGTATAGTAGAAACATAGTTTATTGAAAACACCGCCTCCCGCTATTTAGCAATATAGTACAGCCATTTCAAATACATAAATCGCTTAGGAACACAAGCGGCTGGGATGGTTTACGGAAAACGTGATTTTTCTGTTATAGTTAAAATAGTCTGCATAAAATCTAATTCCTTTGGGAGTTTGACGACGATTATATTTGAATATATTTCGAATATTCGAAGAAAGTTTCTGTCTGAAATTCAAATTTCGTACTCGAGATAACAAAAGTTTATTTTCATAGGAATTTTCAAGATTGTTGTAAAGACAGAAGTTAATGTTTGATCTGTGGCACTACATTTGCTTGCAACTGCTATAAAAATTGTAAGAGATTTATGAATAATTATTATATTTTAATCCTAGAAGTCTGTATGTAATGGAAATAGATAGTTTTATTAACAGCAAAATTTTCGCAAATTTTATTTTTTTCTGAAAATTTAAATTTATAGAAAATGCAACAAATTACACGACATACCAATAAATACATCAAACACATTTGCTGCTTATTAGATCATTATTAAGATAAACGCCTCAATTTGAAGTTCTACGAGAGTTAATCCAGTACGGCTCTGGTGATTTTCAGCCATGGATAAGTGAAAATAACATTACATGTGCCTACCTGAATGGAAAAAAATTAGACATGGCGGATGGGCTGAATGTATGCTCTACAGTCAAACGTTTTTACTTTCAATTTAACTTTTTTAACTTCTTATAAACATTTAACTTAAAACTTAAAGTATAGCTACAACTTTTTAATTTACTTCTATACCCATTAAACAGTCTAAAACAGATATGCGTGTGAATTAATACTTTTCTAAAAGCATGTTTCTTTTACGCATTACCTGAATATGATAATTTACGTATTAGTTTCCTATTCATTGAATGATAGTTTTTATTCTTAAATTTTTCGGACTATTTAAGAATAAAAATGACATGGGTTTCATATTACTAAATGTTTTGTGTGTGTATGTGTGACGCTTACTTGTCCCTTTTCGTCTTCATTATAAGAAAACTACAGAAACCTAGTTAATACTCACCTACCCATTTAGTTAATAACCACCACTTGCTTATCCGATTCATAGTTTTCATAAATATGTCCAACTTAGTAACGATCAAAAACGAATTATTTATGTTCTTAATCTAATAGTTTAAGTGCAAAAGTTTCCTTTTCTCTATTAGATTATTCTCTCATTGATTCAGGAGAACACCCTAAAACTGCGTCGGTTGCCAACTTTACATTCAATTTTATAAGCAACTGTATTTTAAGTGCAAGCAAAGTGTGTGAAGTAGGTTTTCATTTAGTTCATAATTTCGTGAAGTATTATTCGACGTCATGTAAAAAGAAGAATTGCATTAAATTCTTATTTCCAATCATTTCAGTGCTTTACATATATTTAGGTCCCGCTATAAGTACAATTACACAGGGGGCACAACAAATTTGTGGATAAAAAGCCGCCGGACAAGTTAGCGGGCTTTCGCTTCCCTGGTGGGCATAATAATGATGTAGTGTTAAGTTACCTCCATTCCGATGACGAAAGGAACCTCCTGCGGTAGAGGTTGGGTTAGGTGATGGCTGTTAGGACTTCAGCCTAAGCTCCTGATTAAGTACAATTACACAGGGGGCACAACAAATTCGTGGATAAAAAGCCGCCGGACAATTTAGCAGGCTCTCGCTTCCCTGGTGGGCATAATAATGATGTAGTGTTAACCCTCTGACTCCTAGCGGCCCTCAAAATCTTACTACCTTTGTATACGGAGGTTTTGTTGACATATCGATTCGTGAAATGGACTCGTCCGCCTTCTCCCTTTTTCTCCTCACAGTTGGTGGTCGAAAGATCACTGGAGCGTGACCCTCGGGTAGAGACTGGGGTCGCTAGTTGAATGATACAGTCCTCGATGGAGAACATAATGGGATTTTTTCAATTGTTACCCCGATAGTAGGGGTTTATAATATTTTTGTTCTTAACGTAATTTTGCTCAATATATTCAAACAATTTATTTAATTATAAAATAATGTGGAGCACCGTAGTCAGGAAATGAAATTTGTCATGGCTATTTATATTCCTTTTACTAGCTATTTGATAAACTTTTGGATTATAATTCTTCACAATTCTTTTTCACAAAAATGGTATCCCCTTTTAAGAGGGATAAATTAACCTGTTGCATCCTAAACTGGTAACCTTCAGAAACGACTAAGAATAAAAAGGGAATATTTAGAACATCCCCTTCGGAATTCAGTTGTGTCCTGTTCAATCCACGCTGAACAAGAGAAAATAGGCTCCTTTACAAAGCAAGGCTCCCAATTCTATAGCAAAATCTCTGACACATGTTCCAGTAATTTTACCACTTCTTACTAGATAAATGATTCTGAAATAGACTGTAAAGGCCAGATGTAGAGTTTTCTTTCCTTGGTCATTTTTAACGCTAATTATAGTGACATTCGGTGATTGATTTGATGGTGCATTTTGTAATGAAAATGCAACAGGTTAACAGACTTCTTTTCACATAGAGAGACATATGTTTCTGTATGAAAAACACACGCTTCTTTCTTAGACTAGGGAAGAAATATAAACAATTTTAAGGGAATTTATTTTTGAGGAAAGCGCAAATGTTTGTAAGAAATAAAATAGAATTGCGAACGTCTATATTTCCTTTGTACGAAGAAAGGTAAACTCGAAAATTAAGAGTACTGTAAGTGATTTATATATAAGAGTATAACATAGATGGAATTTACTAAATGGATTTAACTAACAAAACTGATACACCTTTCATTATATCTCACGATAGTTTATTCGAGATTAAAGTCCTTGCGATTAATTGAATTTCAACTAGTATTTTTAATACCTAGTTTATAAGAAAAGAATTTTTCATTAAATAAAAAGAATATAAAATAAAGTAACTTATCTACAATATAAGCAGCAAACTCAGAAAGTAGTAAATCTACTGTGTTATATTCGGTGGGTTTTACCATATTTTAAAATTGTTTGAGGTAAAATATTTTAGTCGAAGCTATTTTTATTTTTTTCTAAATGTTTATTTGGCCGGTAAAAATTCGGTCAAGTTTTTGATTTTTTTCATGAATTTTAATTTTTGAGATTGGCTAAAATTTAATGAATTGACTAAACAATGTTTCCGACAATTTCCAATTTTCCAAATCCTAAATCAGTTTGGAAAGCTTTTAGAGTGAATGTGTTTTAATTATTGGTCCTTCAAATGTTACATAGAAAAACATCAATCCTTACCTTTTTCTAAAAAACGAAGTTAAATCACTGATATATGATTTTATAATAGGACTCCTTATCGCTTAGAAATAAAATTTAACGTCTTTATTTAACACGTTATTGACCAAACCATTTACAGCATAGTTTTAAGAAAAAACAAATTTAATAAAAACAATTTTTAAATGTACACTTTTCTTTAGATGTATATAAGGGAAAAAGTATTCTATTTTAATTATTCCTTATCTTTCTTAATTCATTATTATAAATATTATGTAATCTTGAAATAATTTTTAACACAAATTTGCAATTATGAAACACCTCTTGTAGGGAATTGAAATTTAGTTCAGTTAATCGATTAATTTATAATTAAGTTATAAAAATATAAAAACTGTTGTATTGTCATCGAGAAGAAAAATTACAAGAAATTTTAAAAATCAAGTACATCACTAATAAAATTTAGCACAGCTTGCGAGTGTTTCGTTTTTGTTTGCTTATATTTAAAATCTTGAATCCTTCAATCAAGCCCAGTGAATAAAAAAATTACATATTCATGAGTAAATCATTTTAATTATATTTTCTGGAGTAAAAGTTAACCCGTTTTAACGGAATCATTGTTAATCTATTAACGTACAAACTGATATTTGTCTTCATTACAAGAAATTCGAAAAAAGATCTACTCTAATAAATGAATTTCTAAGAAATTTAAATTTTTAAACTGTATTCTTAGCTTTAATATTTTTTCATTCAAATAAACATAGATTTAGTAAAAAACATAACAGGTTAAAATTATTTCAGAATCTTATTTTGAAAGTTCAGCGTGTAATTCTTTCTGAAAACATTTGAGGCTTCCCGCAGGCGAAATCAATTCATCACTGTCAGCCATGAATAGGAAACGTTTCCCCTCCCCGAAACCCTTGTGAAAAATTCGCTTTACTACCCAAACCCCTAGTTTGACCCTTGCCCGCCCGAAAATCCGCCTGGCTCGTATAGAACCTATCAAGCCGGCTGGGGCGGGTGTCGTAGTGAGAGTGTTAAGTTACCTCCATTCCGATGACGAAAGGAACCTCCTGCGGTAGAGGTTGGGTTAGGTGATGGCTGTTAGGACTTCAGCCTAAGCTCCTGATTAACGTCGGGACGACGATCATTCAGATTTCCCTGGAACGCTCTCACAAGGCTGGGGAGGTTTGATTTGTGGTTGATAAGTACATTAGTTAAATAGCCAGAAAAATGTGTTGATATCTTTTAAGTATTGATGAGACTAAACCTTGGGATTCCATTTTAAACTGGAATCCTGAATACAGTATCAGAAATTATTTCACCTGCTTTTAACCTCTTAACTTAAAAGCCCGAGAATACTCATGCGTCGAATTATCACATTGTTAGTCTTAAAACTAAAATTTAATTATTAATTAGTTCTATAATTTTACACAAAAATTACTTAGAATCTATAAACATCTCAAGTATTCTATGCCTTCTGAGATGAACGAAAACGACAGTCCCTGTTCAAAATAGAAGGCATCATCTTATTAGATAGCAAAGGAAATCAAACTGTTAAGGTGTTAAATTTATGCAGTTTTACAATTAGGAACCCAACTCTTAGTATCATATTTTAAGAGACTACTATTATCGAAAAACATTATAGGAGAGGGATTCATATGCTGTTAAAGTTTATCCTGGCATTATAAGTATTCTCCAACACAATTTGTGAAGTTAGTTCAGTTTTCCATAAAATCATATTTAGGTACAGATTAAAATATCAAACTTAGGTAATCAGTTCCTAATTGGAAAATATCGTCGAAAATAATGTGTTGTACCTTTGGACTATGTATAACGAAGGTGTTCTTTGTTCTTTCCTTTATAAGAAATCTATTGGTCCCACATGTGTTAATGTGATGCAGTGAAATTGTTAACAGGGCAATTACAGCGCCCATGAGCAAAGAAAAAATGTCTTCATACAACAACTGTACCAGATGTGGAAAAGCATTTATATCACACAATTGCATTAAAAACTCTTATAATTTAATACATTCCGAAATTGATACGAGTAAAATATATTGAATGTAGTCTAATGGTAAGAACCTAAGTATCCCTATTAAGAGTAATATAGAAAGAAAATGCAGTGGTCATATAAACCCCAAGAGCATGGGTCGGGAGACTGCGGCCTTTTTGAGTTTCTTATGAGTCCTTACCAGTTATTTACAATTTGCATTGATATAATATACTTGTCTGTAATATAAAAATAATTTCGGAACAATAACCTTTAAAATTCTTCTCGTAAGTATAGCCCAAGAATATATTGTGCATTTCTGTCAATAGGGAATCTAATGAAGCAAAATAAATAAAATAAAAAGACAAGGTCTATCTACTCAAACATATTTTTCGTTACTTTGCTGTTTATACATTAGTTGAATTGTTAGTTAGGTGCTTTTTATAGTTATTGATTCTTATTGCACATCTATGCCCGTGCTTCTATAATCCGTTATAAATAAGCATTGAAATATTATACGATGACGAATGAATTATGTTCATACTAGGAAATGTGTTCCCCAGTTTTGTTCTACCATTTATTTTTGGAACTTTTGGAATTTCTTTTTTTAATCATTTGTTTTATGATATTCAGAAATATATGCCACACAGATTTGGTGTTCTTCTGACTTCCAGTTTTTCTCTGCTATTTTCTGAATAAACCACTATGTATTTCCCCAAAAAAATTATTTTTTGCATACATATACTTAATAGCAGCTATAAGTTACTGAATACATAAATTTACTTTTTACTTCTTTACAGAGTACTACGTTTTTCATTTTTATATGTATGATTTATAATTTCTTTAATTCAAAGCGAATTTCATAATTTATGATAGAAAACGATTCACGATAGTAAAAACTTATACTACCATTCCTTTTATTTAAATATTTTCCTTCATAAATAATTCGAAGAAGCTGATTCTAGAATGATCCATTTTTTTTTCCATAAATCAGTTACACTCATAAATATTCAAATTCCTGATAAACATTCTCAGTAATCTGTCTTAGTTTCAGGTTTGCATGTAAAGGATTATGTACATATATTTTGTTTCGTTTACATCAAGCCTGCATCAATCGAAATTTATTAAACTCAACCCTTCGTTAAACGGTATTCGAATTATACGATTTCCATTCAGCACGCTTAAATATACATGTGTGGAAAATACATTTTGCCCAGCGAGATTGAAAAACATTTTAAATTAGAAGATTTGTGTCCATCTAAGCGGGGCTTTTAGCTCCCAAACATATCTCATATCCTATTTTCACAGATTTACTAACAAAAATTATAGTAAAAAATCTCATTTATAATGGCAGCGTGCTTAAGAATTTTTTTTAAAAAACATGAAAAACAGAACTGATGAATCAATTGACACTATCCTTCATTTAATAATACCCTTACATTTACAATTACTTTCGTTTCGTCAGAGTAAAAATATTGAAAAATCCTCTAACAGAAAAAAAATGCATTACCAAATACAAAATAAATAAATAATGAAAGAAAAAAATTTAAAAAAAATGTTAACGCGGCTCAATTAATATATGAAAAACGCCATTCATCAATTGCCACGAACTTTCGTTCCCATGAAAAACTTTAACGAGGCAAAAAGAAATGAAACAGATGAAGTCATTTTATTGAAATTTATTACAATCCAGCATGAATTAAAAAAAAACTGTCCGAGATCTTTGACGCCATAACAGAGATCCAACTTGCGCGTTCGTTAATGCAGAGAGAAAGGGGCGTGTTTATTCCCAGATAGAAATTTTGGCAGCAATCTTGCTCTGTAAATCTGCAAGCTTGCAACAATTTTGACACGGCAAGAGTGCAAGCTTGAAACAAGTTACCGCAAACGAGTTAGTCACCACGAGTCAAACTTGTTACAAGCTCACTTGTCAAACTCATTGGAAACTATAGCAAAAACAGAGCACGAAGACAACCTTGGATTCGAACCTCCGACATCTCGCTTCCTAAAACTGTCGCCCTGACCACTCAGCCAGCTAGCCTCTGAGAGGAGAAGATAGATTGAGCTAATGCATCGTGCATACGATTTATTTTAAACTGTTTTCTTGATTTCATTAATTTTTTAAATTTTGTGTTGAGAATATGATTTGAAGTCAAAGAGAGCGCGATTTTCGGTAATAACTACGTTTTGCCAGTAGAATAAATTATGAAATTAGTGCTCAAAAGTAATTACTTATAAAATGGGACAAAATGTAAGTTATTATTTTTCAACAAACATTGACTGTTTTTTAGGTTTAATTTTGTTTATGAACATTAAAATTTCAACATTACGAAAAAGGCGATATAGTTTTCTTTAAATTGCGAGTTCTATATTTAGTAAAACGAAGGAGAATTTGATTTATTGAATTAATAAAAAGAATGACGATCTAGGATATGCTATTAAAAATGGGATATTTTTTTAGAACAGAGACAAATATTATCTGTAAGTGTGATGTATCTTTGCACCAAACTTGTTTTGCAATCGTGGTGTGAAGCTTGTCATAATAACTTCACAGCAAACTTGTTTTGCAAGTAGGTTGGTCGATTATGCTTTGTTACTTTGCAGGAAATTTGCTGCAAAGCTGCCACTTCAAGTTTGTCATGACACTCTAATAGCAAGAAATATCAAACTTTCTGCAAGTGTTCAAGCTATCTGGGTTTATAGACAGATCGTCTGAATCTGTTTGGCACCAAACCACGTGACAGCGTTACCGGATCAGTGAGAGACAGATCTGGGCTATTATATTAGTAATTATATGGATAATCAAATCATTGCGCAAAATAAGGAATGGTAACTTTTTAACACTTTTACAAAAAAAAATTATCACGAATGTTTCTAAATGAAATAACGGTACAAAACTTATCCTGAGGGATAATTTGAAACACTGATAACGCGAAAAATTTCTATTGCCAATTTAGTTTTACATTAAAGAGATGCATCTCTGTATATTTATTAACTAAATATGAATATTCCTTAACTGAATTTTTTATGGGGAATGATAATTTAATTTCCATTTACTTGATGTTTTTATTCTTTTGACTACGTAAATATTCGCGTAAGTCCTTTTCACAAAAGAACAAAAACACTTATGTCGAACACTTCAAGAATATGATATTAAAACATTTCAATGACTTTATCAAAAGCACTCTCTTGATTTTTTCAAAAAGTGTAATTCGTTGTTTCTTGCATATTTTAACTTTTATCAGTAATTTACAAGTTTTAATCAGTGTTTTTGTTTACGACTTGTAGAACAGATTTTTGAGTTGTAAACTTAAGTTATTCGCACAGAACAGAACACCACTTCATGCCGCAGCGAGTATAACCTTTAGGTTATTTAAACAGTGTAGCGGACATGAAGTGAAAGAGACACCGGAAGATTCTCCTTAATTGCCTGGCAAGTTATGGCGGAAAAAGTGAGTTGGAAAAGGTTACAAAAATACAGATCTAACATTCTGAGATAATATACAAGA
>BGPR01039440.1:0-14310 GCA_013235015.1 Araneus ventricosus
TTTGACCGATCCGGTCAAACATTTGATATAAATCTACGATTTTGGTGCCATAGATTCATGGCATGATTTGGTTTGATCCATAGATAAAATGCATCCATCTATGGATTCACATCCATCCTATGGTTTTTTGAAGTATCGCGTTCACATGCACAAGAATAGACAGTACACCCTTTGACTAGTTTAGTCCAAAACTTGATAGGATCTATAATTCTGGTGATAAAAGCCTACCAAATTTCATCCGTCTAGCTCTTTGTGTTCTTAAGTTATCATGTTCGCATGCACAAAGACGGAGATACATTGATACTTCCCGCAGACGTGTTTCTTCAAAACTTTGATAGAAATCTATAATTTTGGTATGTAGGCTGTATACCAAATTTCATCCATCTATCTTGTTTCATTCTGAAACTATTGTGCTCACTAGCAGACGGACATACATACATAATTCCATTTTTGTTAAAGAGACAGCGAGGTCTCAGACCAGGAGTTTCATCAAATTCCTGAACTCTAATATTTTGACGATTACAATACTTTTTCTTTCTGGACTTCGCATACGAGAAAGTAAAAATGTGTATGGTACAACTTATTAACTATTTAAATTCCTTATTTTTCACTTATTTTCCTGCTTAAATAAAAACATGCGCCTATGAAAAAGTTGATCATTTTTAATTATATTTGCAGCTAGCATTTTGGCTTTGTCCAAAGTTTACTTAGATTAGTTCAATTTTAATATTGTCCCTTTTTGAAGCTACACGAGGGATATTTTAGAATGGACCTCGTCATTTTGTACCGCATTCATACTGAGGGGACGACGCCTGAACCGACGACCCCTTTCGAACTTTCTTTGCCGCATCGACCAGAGAAAGTTTGACTCACGACAGATTTAACGTACACCAGCTCTACATACACGGTGGAATCGGGCCTCCTACTCACGACCCTCAGGTCTCGAATCCGAGAACGTACCAAAAGATATGCCACATTTAAGATGAAATCTTTATTTCTGAATAAAAATAAATATATTTTTTTCAGTAACATTATAAATTTTTTGAGGATTCCTAAAGTCCCTCTATACAGAGAATGATTTTATTACTATATATCTACCAATTTCAATTTTTTTTTCTAACAGGAGGAAAAAAACACGTAAATCTGTCTGTTGTCCAATATTAAAGCGTACTGCTCATTACTGTAATTCAATTTTTTCCTTAGTTTCTCAGTCAGAATCTGAGGTTCGGTTAATCTCCAACTTAAAAGCAATTTAATGGTTGTGACTTAATATAGTAACCAAAAAAAAGTGAGCGTGAACAACGGAAATTTTAAAATGAAATAAAAATAAATCCGTCCTGCAGTCTCCGTCGAGGGCCAACTCCATTTATCTTCTGCCCCGTTGGGCTTGGTAGATATGTTTTTGTGTGAGTTTTTATTCTTTTTAGTGTAAGTTTTCGGCTTATATCTCTTGAACCCAGAGTCGGCTTGATTGTAAATTAAATTAATCCTTTCATTATTTATCAAACGAGTTTTAATGTATACCCGTAAATACCACCCGTGTTCTGGCGATGTTTGTAAGCCTTTCGATGATAAATAAATTATGCCCATTTTTCTTTAAAAGTTGGAAAGAGGACAAGAATTTTATTAAAGGGGAGGGCTGGGTGCCTGTTGCTCTACCCCAGGGCTAGAACCTTGATTCTCTCCACGGCAACCTCGAAGATCTGACACCCTCTCGTTTAGGCGGGTCGTCGTGGGATAGGTTAAGAGTAATAGCCAACTCCATGCAGGGATTCGAACTGGTGATTCTTCCTGTGAGAGCCCTGACTTTCTTCGAAAAATTGACCTTTCGTGAGCCGAAAATCCCATAAAATCCAGAAGTTCGAACCTCTGCAGTCCGAATTCCTTTTAATTTCATTTTAAAATTTACGGTGTTCACTTCTTTTGGTTGTTGTTATTGGTATTTTGGATGCATCGGCATTTTGCGAGCTCCAAAAAACAATGTTCTTTAATAGTTCAATGTTCCATTTAATAGAAATATTACATATTTTTTAATCGTTTTAATGGATTTTTAATGGACTTATTGAATATCTATTTAATATAACAAATATAGTCAGAGCCAATTCGAGTTGATAATATGTTAAGACCTATGGGATGTATCATTACACTCAGTCAAAAAGTCTTAAATGTGAAATGAATATAAATAAAATTAAATGTATATTTGAAGAAAATTTTTAACACACTAGTTATCCATATTCCGATTAAAGAAACTTTATATTTAAAATGAAAGTTTGTTTTATGTAATGGAATTCTTTTTTACAAACATGAAGCTCATAGAAACACGCAAAACGCGTTCACTGATGGTTCAGCCATTCAAAATTATTCGCTTACTTTCAATCACACAATTATGCAAAGCTTATACAGGGTGTTCATTAATTATTGTCGGGGTTTCCGTACCTCATAACTTTCGAATAAAAAGTATTACGCAAAAACCGATTACGTATTCGTAAATTACAACTCAAAGAATTTCATTAATGATATTAAAAAGATTAATGAATTTGCACATGGCTGCCCTTCGTGGCTAGTAACACATCGAGACGAAATTCGATTTCCCTCCAAGTGTTCTCCAGCATTTGTGGGGTAACATTTTGGATCGCAGTAACAATTCTGCGCTTCAGTTCATCAAGGGAGGGCACAGGGGTCTTGTACACAATGGTCTTGACAAACCCCCAAACCAAATTTAGTTTCGAAAAACCACAATACACACATTGCTTTTTCTTGCACGGTCGCCATTTTTATTTATGACGTCATAATTACCCAGACTGCAAATGCGCTAAGATCGCATTGTTGCCACGTAAAATTCTTTGAGTTGTAATTTACGAATACGTAATCGGTTTTTGCGTAATATTTTTTATTCGAAAGTTATGAGGTACGGAAACCCCGACAATAATTAATGAACACCCTGTATTTCACATACTGTTTGTCGGAGGGCGCCATATGTTGATCCAGGAGAAGCGTCTCGGCTGTCATTAGCACTCACCCAGTTTAGAGTTTGTCTTAAGAGCGGATCGTGAAGGGGACAACTTTTACTGATTCTTTTACCAGTTTTTAATAAATTTTTACCCTTACTAATTGGCTTTAATAGAGATCGACTATTAGAATATCACAATGTATTATGGGTTCCCCTTTTAGATTGCTCTTTTGTGGTTATCTTAAGCTATTTAATTGATTATTTTCCTTGTGAATAAAGCTTACATACTGAGTTATAAAAAAGAGACGATGGGGCAAGTTTACACGCAGCACATAGAGCAAATTTACACACTGTGTAACTGTGTGTAAAACACGCTATCCTCCCACTGGTGTGGGATAGAAGTGTGGGGCGAGAGAGTAGCAACTGAGGTGTCATCCTCATCATCTGACCACGATTCAAATTTACGAGGTCCTTCCCAAATAGTCCTCGTGTAGTTTCAAAACGGAATATTAACCCAACTAAACTAATCTAAACCCACCAAACTGCACCAAGGAATAGGAAATTTCTTCCATGAATCACTCGAAAATTAAACCAGGTTCTCCTGTCCGGACTTTGGAGGCCGCGGTGGCCTAGTGGTAAGGTCTCGACCTCGGGACCGGAGGGTCGCAGGCTCGAAACCCGATTCCACCGAAGATCCGCCGTGTATGGGGCCTGCTGCGCGCTAAATCATACGCAATGGCCAAACGCCCTTCCGCTGGTGTGGCGCGGAAGCTTGGAGAGGGGGTGCCAGCCCAGGCGCCGTCCTCGTCATCTGACCGCGGTTCAAAATTACGAGGTCCGTTCCTAAATAGCTCTCGTGTTGCTTCAAAAAGGGACGTTAATATAACCTAACCTCTCCGTACTTTGGAAGTAGCTTGGCTTGGTGTAAGAATGTTTTAAATTTAACTCTTCAGACATTTTTTAAAATCGTTATTTAGATGTATACAAATACATTTGACACGAAGCGATTTGCTATTTATATGCAAATCTATACTAGTATAAGCTGAACTCACATGCGTTGCTTTGAATGACTAAAATTTCGGTCTGTCTAATCGTGTGTACGTAAATCGTACATAATTTATAAAGGCAACTAGCTAGATAAATGAAATCTGGTATGTTGCATTGACATCGTAATAGTAGATTTATAACAAATTTTGGACGCAATCGGTAAAGGGTAGAGTTCCAAACATATACTTCATATACTTGATCCTCTTCACTATACGATGAAGCTAAGAAGTTAAAATTATATTGGGGTTAGCTTCTTATAAGTGAAGCCAATCCCAACATAATTTTAATTTTAGTATTCTAAAACTAATCATTGACCTTCGTGGGGAAGGTTAAATGAAAAAAGTGGGGATATCGTCGCAAAAAAGGCATAAAGACATGATCATCGAAGACATGAGAACCATATACTTCTACACCATTTTCAGTAAGTCTTCCCGTCACTTAAACCAAATATGTTGGTGTATTGTTTCTTTCCTTTAACCATAACAAATTTTGGGAGCAACCGTTTTTTACAAGAATAAATTTTACATGATAAAGTTATGAAATAAGTAAAATAAACATCCGTGACAAAAAAACGGACTTTACGAACAATCATGTGTGTGACGAATTCGGGAGCAATGTGCCTGTGAGGCCAATATGGCAATGTCTGCGCTCCATGTAGTGGGCAGGCGAATTGAATAGGGGGTGTCTAAATATCAGGTAAAGCAAGGAGATTACTAGGGGGGACAGACATCTACTCTTCTTGGAAGTGGAGGGATGTGAAAGCGCCCGAGCTGTGCTTGTGAGGCCGGTTGCGCCCGACGGAGGGTTAAGCAAGTCTAAAACGCCAATGCGCATGAAAATTTCATCATCAAATTTTTACATACAAAAATTTACATTTTTACGTATAGAAATATATATTTTTACATATAGAAAGTTATATTTTTACATATAGAAAGATACATATTCTAAAAATAAAAAATGAATATGGACTTCTTTGTACAGATTATGGATATCGAAGCTGGACAAAAGAAACACATATAAACAGCAAGTTATGAAAGGTATAAATTTATTAGAAAACTACTCTATACTATTTGTGCCGTTTTTCCGCTATTCATTATTCTTTCATCTATTCAATGATAAAGCGGTATATTGGAGTAAATATGAATCAATGCTTATTACTTTAAATTCGTTCTGAGAAAGATCGTTTCAATATCCCGAGACTAGCGCTTTTGGACGATTTTACCCCGGAAAGGGGTGACAGGCATTGAATAAGATGATCGCATTTCCGGAGTTCTTTGTTAGGTCACGCTAAGTAAAATGTAAACATCTCCCCCTTCATTTTTCACATTTCCCCTATTTTGTTGAAAATAACTTCGTCTGGCGCATGCGCAAAAGCGCGGAGGGTTTCGGAATCCGTGAACATACAATGCATACTTATCATTTGCAAACGAAATATTACAATGCTTGATTTGTCTGCGAACAATTCGGATAGCCAAAAAATCTGATAACAAACACTTTTGTGAAAGACTTCTGTGTTCGTACAGGAAATAAATATTTGAATAACGAACATGTTTTCGAATAATGAACATTTCACAAAACTCCACATGAACAGCTGCTGTGTGTAAGATTTGCTGAAACAAAGACAGTTGAAGTCTGTTTAACGAAAGTTATGTCCACCATGCATTCGGAGGGGGTGGAGGTAATTTTGTTTATGTACTTGTTTTTGTTCCCTAATTTTAGTATTTACATGCCGATAACTTCGAAAATTTTTATCAAATAGAAATTTTTTCACAACATTTTTATGTTGAAAAAATTATCTGTTCGATGTTGTCGGCCTAATTCTCACGCTCTATTTTCCCTGATTCCCACAATTCGCTGATAGACTATTTATAATCACAGCCACGAGAAATTACACGCAAATAAATGTATTAAATATTTACACTAGATGGAGTTGTAACGTGCGTGTAAATTGACGCAGTAACTAAAAATATGTGGAATATTTTCCTTCGGCATGAATGACATAATTCCAAAAAGATTAAAGTAATAATTACGAATGAACGAACACACACACACACACACACGCACGCACGCACGCACGTGTGTGTGTTTGATGATTCATTTTCATGCCACTTAATTTCATACATAAAATCACTCCTTCAATTCAAAGATAAATGCCCTTTACTTTTACTTACGTCGCGCAAACCTTTAGTTTTTTCCACGCTTCTCAAAATCTAATTACTGCGATTTTCACTGTCTAAAATTGATCTTTCGTATTGACTGACATCAGAATCCCCATTAAAATGTTGAGTAAACTCTTTCCCCAGGGATTTCCTTTTCGAAAGAATATAAGCCTGTCGATCATTTTTCACTTCCTCTATTTCCGAGTTTACGTTGAACCGGTGAACGCGCAACTTTGCTGGGATTTCACATGGAGTGGAATTGTCTACAAATTTTTCTTACAGCTAATCATTGAATAATCTATCTCTTTATTGATTTACAGATTAATTGAAGACTAAAATAATGGAAATAGGGTTCTAACCACTTTTATCGAGTGCGCTTTTTACTTTCTCGTATATGTAAGTAATCGTCAAAAAATTCGAATTCGAGATTTTGATGAATCTTCACGTTTTAGACCTCCTTGAGTCCGAAAAACACAATTTTGGTTTTATGTCTGTCTGTCTGTGAACATGATCACTCAAGAACTATTAGAGCTAGCGAGATGAAATTAGGTATGTGATCTTTTCACATAATTTGTAGGTTTTTTTTAAAAATCAAATTCTGGACAAAATCCGTCCTCGTGAAGTCTGTCTGTCCGTGTTCATGTGAACATGATAACTCAAAAACTTAGCTGGATAGATAAAATTTGGTACCCAGTTTTATCATCATAAATGTAGGTAGGCATCAACTTTAAGACCGAATCCGTCTAAGGATTGACTGTCTGTCGGTCTGTATAATCGCATACTTATTAACACGATAACTCCTAAACCCTATGACTCGGATAAATAAAAATTGGTATGAGTTCCGCTACCATTAATTGTAGAACCGTGCCCAATTTTCAATCCAATCGAATGAAAAGTAGGCGTTCGCATAGCATAATCGTTTTCTTCACCATTCTACGACGAAAAAAAGTCGCTACCTATTCGCGCTTTTTTCCCACCTGTGTTAGGGAATGGTACACGTTACTGGCGCTGGGTGTGTTTTCTTCCTCACCCGCGTTAGGGCGAATATGAGAAAGTTTTGGGGAGATAACTCCCGTTGTTTACTATAGAGAAGAAGAAAACGTTTTCAAAAGTATCATTTCTCACTCACGAATTTGTTATAAAACTTGATATAGATCCGCAATATTGGAGTAAGAACCACGCGCTAAATTTCATCCATATAGATCGTTCCGTTTCTGAGTTCTCAGACAGACATAATATCAAAAATGTTTTTTTTTTTCATTTAAAGAGATTTAAACCGAGAAATTAAGCAAAATCTCAAAGTCGGGTTTTTTGAAGATTTCAATACTTTCTCTGTTTGTATAAGAAAAATTTTATTTCGTGTTGGATTAAAGGAAACTGTGAAAAAACGGTGTTCTTTTATTTAGAATTTTTACTGGGATTTCTTTTCTTTTTTCTATGACGGAAAGTTAAAAGATTTTTTTATAATAATGGAGCATGAGTGTTCATTTATTTGTTTGCTTTTTATTTTATCAAATTTGTTCCTGCTATTCCATATAGAAGTATATCACACTGAAAAATTCTTCAACTATATAACTAGACGATATTAGAATTGAAAGATTTTCAAAATTTAATTTTTGAGTTTCTGGTATTTAGAGTCAATGATCAATAATTTGAAAATACGCTAAAACGGTGTATACAAAGGCATTTCTTTTTTTTTTATTTCTAATTTTTTTTTACAGGAAGGTCTTTGATTCACCCAGCTCACAGACTTCTGTAATAAACTCAGGTTTATAAAGGAATGATAGAATAAAGATGAATAAAGAAATGAAATTACAAGGTCAGAAGGTTTCACCTAAAAAAGTCTTCTATAATATTTTCCACGAACAACAATATAACTGTGTTTGCACTGGAGCAGTCGCTAGGAGCAATAGGAAGTCGCCTTTCTTCATCTGGCATCAAGGATACACATGTTCAGAAGGAGAAAACAGGACGCAATTGCAAGTCTTAGCTTCAAGATTCACATTTTCTTTTCCCCACTGTCCCAAAGTCAGGTGATCTTGATGGAGTCTCGTGACTTCCTATTGTGACCAGTGACAGTTTCAGAGTATGACCTGCAACCAACAACTTACAACCTTTTCCTTCGGGCTGTATAGATGCAATACAAGTAGAAAAATTTCCTGTACGCAAGGACTGGTATAGGTGCTGTGTCACTAATTCATTGTAATTTTACTCTAATTGTAAAGCTAATGTGATGAACAGATAATCACTCTATAGACAGTATTACTTCCAAGTCCTATTGGGAGATTATATGTCTGATGGGTAGATATATTGATAATGAAGAAAGGAATCCAATATCTTCCATGATTTTCCAGTTTTGCCACTAAAATCAATCCCCACCTTAACACTTAACAGGGAATCTTGGACTTTGCTTAGCCGTAATATAAAGGCTAATTTGTAAGAAATTCTTTTACCTGAAACGGACATTAATATACATTCATCAAGTTAATTGGTTAAAACATCGCATCATTCAATATTCAAACAAAATAAGTAGCAATTACTTTAGCTATCACTAATAGACTGCGAAGTAGACAGTTATACGAACCATACTTGGTTCACACAAGTTCTAGCTTGACCAGTCAAACAACATTTAACCTGGATAACTTCTGACTTGGATTGGGAAGAGAAACTAGATGAAATATTTTTGTTTTAATAAAACTGTCCAAGATTATTTTACATTTTAAGGAAATATACTGAACATTGTGTTTCTGCAAAACGAATGGAAAGTTTTAATAACTTTAGTATTTTATTTAATCCCTTTATTATTTTCACAGAGGGCTTATCTGTGCAAGTCGAAGGTGTTACAAAGCTGCGGTTAGGTTGCTGATTCAATGAATTTGAAAGCCACCCGATCAGGTAAGGTGGTTTACGCATGGCATTGCTGTCGGGGTTTTTCTTGATGCTCCATTTGAGTCAAAAATCCGATATCCACTGTCGAGGGCTCGTTGATAAAATAAAGCGACATCATCTTTGGCAATCGATCGATTTATTAAGGTCTTCTTTCTTATTTGTATGTCTTTCTTCGGTCACTTCCTATGCTGAAGTTGACAAGCCGCCAGAAATATCAACATTAATTTGCTAGTTAAGTCATAAAATATCTTTTTCCCTACATCATGTTTATAGGCTGGATACCATCTAAATTGAGTGTTGAGATATGCATGATGCAAAAATCATCCAATACGCACTACAGGGCAGACTGTAGAGCCTAGAGCTAACAAATTTGGCGTGTAGTTACTTCTTGGGTAGAAGTTACTCATTGAAAAAGATTAGCAACATTTTAATTTGATTTGTAATTAATTAAAAAAATCCTAATTTTGACTTTTTCCTCAATAACTTCGGAGCATATTATTTCACACACACACACAAAAAAAAACATTCCTACGTCACTTCAAAATTGAAAAAAAAATGCTTTTCAATGGTACCAATTTTATTTTCCTACGATTTTTTTCTAATTTTAATAAATTTTTGAAACTATTTTTAAGTATATTTTATATCACGTTACATTGTTTTAATTATTGCGCCCGATATTAAATACATTTTTTGCGTGCACGTTATCGTTATTATACAATTCAGAGTAAGCTTTTAAAAATAATATAATGACCCATCAAGCTTAAGACATAGCCTTGTTACGCTGTTTCGGACTAGAGCGTTAATTACACTTTACATTTATTCATTTTTGAGTGTCGTTGAAATAAAAACGGAAATTTAATTTTGGAGAAAGTCTGATTTTCAAAAATGAATCCCATGCAGTCTCAAATCGAGTGTAGGGTAGACCGGGGCTAGTTGGGCATAGGGGCACGTTGGGTCAGTCGGATTATTTTAAATATTTTCCGATAGATAGCTCTGATACTCCAGCCAAGTATGTGTCATTCCCCCTCCCTCCTTTCCCGTAAAGGTCATTGGAATAGCAGCGTCTACTAACGAACTAGCTGGAATTTTCAAATTTTTGCCAAGGCGAGTAACTTTCCTTCCTTATAAATAATCTTCTTTTTCTATGTTTTTATATTACAATTTCCATTTTTACAAATAATATTCTGAAAGATACTGCTCATAGTTACTGTAGAATATGTTTGTTTAATTAAATACTTTCAAAGTAAATTCCTACACCCATCGGAAACAAAAATGGCGACATGGGGTAAGTTGGGCCACTTCGCATGGGGCACGTTCGGCCGGCTGTCCAACTTGCCCCATAGAATGTTGATCCTGTGGAAATGGCGAGCGAACGTGCCACGTAGTATCTCCAAAGCCTAATTGTGACGAATCAAGTCTCGAAATCAATTCATTTATGTAACCGTTCTCTCAATTTTATGTATAATTATTCTTTTTTAATTTCTTCTATATTCAAAGGAAAAAAGTATTGATGATGGTCAAAATTTGAAAATTGAAATCATATCAAATATCCAATTGTTATTAAAGGACAATAATTACGCTAAAATATTTTAAATTGAAATGCATATAAAATTTAAAGTTCAGTGTTAGTAATATTTTTTAAAGATTTTAAATTATTCTTTTAATTTTGAGATGGGATTACGCCGAATTAATATACGGCATGTCCATTATGAATAATTATAATGATTCAAAGTTGCTGTAAAATCAAATGACGCTGCTACACTGTTTTTCATGATCTGCGATATATAAATATATCTGAATTTATGGGATATGCACCAAATTTAAAATGAAAGATAATTGTTAAGAAAATCAAAGCTGATTCCATCTCCATTAAAAAAGTGCAAAACAGAATGTACTGTTATTATTTTACGATAAATTTAAAAATTGAATCTCAGTTCTTGTTGAGTAAAAATGCACCGGATTTGTATCTATAACCCAACTGTGTTATTTAAATTAATATTATTTATAGTATTCTTTAAATTAATATTATTTATAGTATTCTTTAAATTAATATTATAATTTATATTATTATAATAATAATATTATTATTTATCTGCCTTAAATAAAATAATATTGAAGAATTTTTTGCGATAATCACAACATGCTACTTTGTTTCTCTTGCAGGACTACCTGTTAAGATGGTTCGCCATTATGTTAGAAAATCGGATAGAGGGAATGCTTCTTCTTAAGCAATAAAAGCTGCTGTTTTAGAATTGAAGCTGTAATGATGAAAATTATGACGACGAAGTCATTTAATTCTGTTTTCAACATAAAACTTATTAATTTTGTAGTTTCAATCTCTTGGTTTTTTGCTTCACATAATTTTACAATTTTATAATTTTATGGCTTCATCAAGGAATGGTGCATGAAAGAGATTTTCCTTTAGGATATCTTGTGTTATCGTTCGCAGAAAATGAAAAGTAAAATGTGATAAGATTTTTTTATGTTTCTTCAATTCTACCTTACCAGAATATTAAATAAGTGATGTGGTCCAACTTACCCCGTGATGTGGCCCAACTTACCCCGTAGTCGGGGCAGGTTGGACCACTCGACTTGGTATCAGTTTAAGCTTTTAAATTAATATTAATAGTTAATATTTTCAAATGTTATTATGGTGAATTCTTCCTGAAGGTACACTGCTAGTGTTTGCATTAAAAAAAATTTAAAATGTTGAATTGTATTTTTTTAAAAATTCTTAGAAGAAAAAACGGCCCAACTAGCCCCGGTCTACCCTATTTATTAATCAAGGTGTTAGTTTTCGAGTTAGCTGAGATAGTCGCAAATTTTAACTGTTTGCCCGGGATTGAAAAAGTGTTTCAGGCGCGTCCAATTTGAAATAAAAGTCTCGGATTGTCATGAAATTTTTTCCTAAATCAGAGGTTCCCAACCTGTGGTACGCGTACCCCTGGGGGTACGCGAAATCAAAGTTGGTAATGGCGGAAACAAGAAAACATAAGGAATTAAGAAAGTTACAGAATTTTGTGTCTCCAAGTTAATACTTGCTATTTAATAACTATACAACTTGAAGAGTTCATTACTGCAGAGTGTAATTTTTAGCCATCCTTATATGTCAATGCGAAATTATTATAATACTTATTTCATTTGTTTTGGCGTTGAACAAATACTATTGTGAAAATGCAATAAAATGTAAAATCAAAAATAAGTCCAGCAAATATTATTAACTCGAGTCATTTGACTCTTAAGCTAACATAAGCCCTTAACATTATTGATAAAACTTCTTTGCATAAACGGATGGTTGGTGGGGTCAAGAATATGGCAGTAGGGGGTACGCGAAAATATAAAGATTCATCAAGGGGTACGCGAGGGAATAAAGGTTCGGAACCCTGTCCTAAATAAAAAAGCTCTCATAAAAAGATCAAGTAGAATAAGTTTCCAAAAAAGTTAGTGAATTTGAAATAAAAGTAAATTGTCCATCCAACTTTCCCTATAAGTGTTAAATGAACAGTATGAAACAGTGTAAAATGAAAGTTGTATTAGCCGATTTTCTCCCTTTAGTCTGCAATTGAGAATGTGTCTCGAATTTGAGTTAAATGTCCTTGACTGCCCTGCTTTTTCGTGTACTAGTAAATAGTTCATATTGTGAAAAAGATAAACAAGGTTTAAAATTTTTAAAAATGAATTCCTGAGCAATTCTTTTCCCCAATTTTTACTGCACATAGAATAGTTACTTTAATATCACCTGTAGTTATTGTTGTAAATTTCGTGTGGAGTGAATGAAATTGAGAAAGAATTATTCCGAAGAAATATTATTCGTCTGCTGACGTGTTCGCAGGAATCAACGCTAATAGAATAGAAACTTCCAACAGCGAAATTTATATTTACAATATCATGTACTACTCGCATTAACAATCAGGTTAATGTAAGTAAGTAAGTCAGGTATTAATTTTCCCAGCATATATATAACAATGAACCCCTCTGACTTTTCGGTCCTCTTTATATATGTTCTTCAATCGTTACTTGCGAAAGAAAATTTTCAATCCTTCTGGGAAACTAATATCAACTAGCCGTCGCCAGAAAAATAAAGAAAGAAAGAAGGAAATCGTCAACTTCGAGAAATATTACCAAATTTGGCCATAAAAATTAGTTGCCAAAAACAGTGCCATCTTGGCGACATTTCCATGGAAACCGATACTGTAGCATGATTTTCGATTTAGCCACAAGCCCTATCTCAATCAGAATTTTTTATTTCCATCTTGATGTTTTACATTTTCAAGCATAGTGTGACATGCTTATCAAATTTAAGCAAACTATTTACAAGATTCGTAGCAGTTAGAGGATAAATCAGTCTGAAAGAACTAAAAGAAAATTATACAATTTATGCATATTTATTTCTTCTTCTTTTTTTTCGGGGGGGGGGAGAAATTGTTTAAAATTATCTATTTATTGCTTCTGAATTTTTCATTATATTTATTTATCCCCTCTTCTGATTTTATGGATTTTTCTAATGCCTCCTACCCCTAAATAGTGTCCCAAATTGCGGATCCATGTTCTAAAGCATCTCGGAATGAAGTCCAGAATAAAAGATCGTTTTAAGTTAACACCAGTCTCCTTCATGGATCACTTCCGCAGATATACAAAGCAGCGTTTATTTCATGTCACCATTTCTCGCTCCTTAAAATACAAATTACCTCGCTATTAGGATTTTTAGTGTTAACAAATGAGAATAACGCTTACAACTCCCTTTTTCACAAACACATCTCTTAAGATAAACTGCCGATTGTTCTGACAAAAGCACCGCGAAAGCCTCATTATCGTTTTTAGACATCTTTTATGATCAGATCCAGCAGCAAGCGAAGTCTTTAGAGCCTACTCTGATTGATGATACCGTGCTGTCTAGTTTCGAAAATAATTAACATTCTTCAGCCTGTAACTGCACTGTTCCCAGTATGTATTTATTATTAGCAACTGGGTAATTCCAGCATGAGAAACTGGCGAATAATCTGTCCAATGGCACGCTAAATCGACTCAGCGATGCGCTAAATTTAGAAAGGTTGCAACAAACATACTGTCATCGGTGGTATCAATATTTTAACTCTTCCCACTGCCACGGATGTGAATCATTGGTCATTAGTTAAAAGTCTTGAAAAAGATGGAAGATTACCTAAGCCCAAAGATGACATGGAACAAGGTAAAAAGAGTCATGAAAGAAGAAAGAGATGATTTCTTCTTTCTGAGATTTCTGGATTTTATTCATGTTTTGGTGTT
>BGPR01039441.1:0-14309 GCA_013235015.1 Araneus ventricosus
ATAAAACCTTGCACAATAAAACCTTGCCTAATAAAACCTTGCACATAAATCAAATGCACTTCGTTCAACCGTATTTGAACATGTTTGCGAACGTTGCATCTAATTAGCGATTTTTTAAAAAATCGGCAGTTAGAGGGTTAACATGAATTTTACACTCCATGGTATGTGAGAAATAATTTCATACATAACAACCCGAAAATTGATAAAATTAAAGATTATATCCAGTAGCTGTCTAGGAACTTCTTCAACCAAGTCGAGACACCCAGCTGTCAAACATTCTTCGCCCACTATGAAAGGATATATGGACATGCCTATGCGACAACAAAACGGTTCCTCCCCATCAAATCCTCCTAATTTAAATTAGTTTGAACTGCAACTTTTGTTTGGAATCTTTTACTGTAACCTTAATCCTTTTTTGATCTAGGTCAGTGTTTCTCAACTTCTCAGTGTTTGCTACCCAATTTTCAATCATAATTTTCATCACGCCCCTCCCCTCATACAATATGTACGAGAGGGGGGTTATTGCATACATTATAATGTATAGGTGCAATAATAATGTATTTTTGGTATTTTGACGCTAAAGGTACACTACGACCTTTATTACAAACCTTACCAATTACCAAGAAGAAAATTTATTGATATTTTGCTGCACCGATCCGCTGCATTGACAAAACCAAAATTGCTCTGTCTTATTCTCTATTGCTATGTCTTACGTTCACCATTCGGACATTCTCGCTGCTAGTCTGTCGAGAGGAATCACTAATAATTATTAAACTTGTTTTTATTTTAGTTTTGATAAGTTAATTATTAAATAAATACATTGTGCAGTACTGATACAATCCTATTTATAATTGTATTTTATCAGTGTAAATGTGTATTTTATTTTTTTATTATGTCAGAATATATTTTGTTTTACTTTTTTTTCAGTAAAATTATCATTTTTTTAATAATATTTTCTTTTTGATATGCTCGCCCCCCCCATTCAGTGTTATCACGCCCCCCTATGGGGTCGCGCCCCACAGGTTGAGAATCGCAGATCTAGCTATCTTGTTCTCTGCAGCCGAATCTCAATTACTCATTAGTTTCCCGGGTTTCCTCAAGGTTTCCCAAGAAATATACTGTCGCTCAACAAAATATCTAAGTCAGGCATGAATTTTTATCAATAACGAATTGCTGTTGATTTTTTCCAAAAAATTCAATTCACTCATTTCTACCTGCACGTTACACATTTACCTTTTAACTGTGGGTTTTTTCGTTTTTCTTTATTCACCAACAAAACTCTTTTATTAAGAAAATAAAAACTATAGAAAGATTGTATCAGTATATTCTCATAATTTCTTTTAAAACCCCAGTAATCATGCAAGGTGAAACGGGGCAAAGCGTCGTATTGCCGGGACGAAGTTTAAAATTCAATATGATTTCTCTGTAAAAAAGGCGTTATGCAACAGTGGGTAAAACAAAAATTCCCAGGCGATAATGCAAATCTTTCGTGAAGCTCCATAATTTCAAAAATTCTCTTTGTAAAATTGTAGGATGATACGACGAATTTAATGTAATTTGAATATGAATTTTATATAAAACTCATCTGTAAGAAAAATTACCTACTCTATTTATTTTCTCGTAAACAAAGAGAAAGTATTGTAATCATCAAAAAATGCAATCATGAGACTATGAACATGACGGAACGAAAAACGGAAAAAGCTAGACGAATGAAACTCTTGATGGTTCTTTACATCAAAATTCCACATCTGTATCGTTACGAATCGGTAATATCGCTTCACATCCCATATTAGTCTTATGATAGGAAAGAGACATTCACAGAGATTCTTACTGGAGGGCAAACCCATGACCCCCGACCTTGGCATCCATTTGACGATAACTGAAGGTTGTAGAAAATACAAGAATTATGGCCTTATCTCTCTAAGGAGCCGAGATATACAGATTTTTCTAGAGAATTCCGTGTGACGTCACGCCCTGTCGGAAACCTATAAATAGCGGGAGGTGCTCAAACGAAGGACTCTCCGTTTGGGAGTTTTGTTCGCAGTGTGAGCTGGTGAGCTGATAGACGCTGAGCGCTATTGAAAGTACTGTTATTGTTATTTATTAGAGATCTTCTGTCTGCTTGCGTTCTTAATTTATACAAGTGCTATTTAGTTTTGTTACCTGTGCTTCGTGTTTTTCTGGAATATTCGTGGAATAAAGCGTTGTTTTCTATTATCCTGCTTGTCGGACTATATTCACCATACATCCACTGGGTGATTTTCGTAACAGTGTCAAATGTTGAAGTCAGTTAACGGGAAGTCTCTTTGTCTATTCGTGTGTATGCGAACACGATAACCCCAAAACGCAGTGAGCTAGATGGATGAAATTTGGCATATTGTTTATCACCAGAATTGTAGATTAGTTTCACATTCTTACCCAAATCCGCTAACTAGTTCTCTGTCTGTCGGTTTGTCTATTCGTGTGTATGTGAACACGATAACCTAAACACGCATACAAGCTAGACAAATGAAATTTAGAAAGTTGATCTTGGCAACAAAATTGCAAATCTCTATCAAATGTTGGACGTAATCGGTTCAAGGGAATAGGTCTAAAAATGCATATTCGATTATCTTCACTATACGACGAAGCTTAACAAACAACGTGTCATTTTGTGGAGTACACAAATGACGGAAGAACACTGCCGATGGTTTTTAAATTATTTTTTTAACAATTTACAGCATTAATTTGAAATAAAAACTCCCTAACAGTTAGCAGATCAGATTCCAATAACAAAATTTGGTTATCGAAATTTTTGGGCTTTTTAACAGCATAGAAGTGGGTGGTGTGGCCGACTCCCGTGTGTATTATTCAATTCGAGACGTAGTTCTCAAATTTTGGTTCTCCATTAGAGACAAAGCAGCTTAAAATAGAAAGCATACGTCTCAAATCCAAACTTCATTAACCATAACCAATCACATTCCAAAAAGTTGCTCGAAAATTTTCAGAAATTTATGTAAAAATAAAAACAGAAAATGGAAAAAATAAATTTAATAAATACAATTTTAGAAACATTCTTTTATTAGTGTATTAAAAGGTAGATTTTTTTTAATTTTAATTATTTCTTATTTTTAATTTATAATTCATTTTTACAAATATTATGGACTCTTGAAACCAATTTTTCTCAAATTCACTACAAAGATGACGTCACTAGCATTAAATCATAATTAAATTAATCGCTTAACGATCAATTTAGTTCTGAAAACATTAAAATAATGTATTGTCATCGACAGCATACAAGCGAACAAACTTGAAAGCTAGCGCATCAATAAGCGAGTGAAAAATTGATTATAAAATTCCATCTGGTTTTTAAAAATAACCAAAATTTACTGCACCCAAGCTTGTAATTGTAATAAACTATAATTAATATTATAGTCTTTAATCTTAGAAGGTACATCAAGTGAAAGGGATAACAAGTGAGTTCAAGCAGGAAGTGTCTGTTCGTCCGTCCATGTCCATTAGGGAGGGTGTCTCAAAAAAACTTTAAAAAAAAAAAAATTGCTCCTCAGGGTTTTTTCCATCCCTTTTGGTCCTAATAGAAGGTTATATAAAGTTTCAGCCCTCTAAATTAACTGCAGGGTTTGCCTGTAAAGCCTTGAAATTTGAAAAAAAGCTCCTAAAATGTCATATATTTAAAAAATTTTAAGAAATTTTATATGGTCGCTAATGTGTTAAAACTGATTTATGTTTGTTCCAATGGACACGTTTAGTTAGAATATGAACACAAATAAGTATTAACTGTACCTTTAGCCATTTTGGAAGAAAAGCATAAAACAGTTTAAATTTGCAATAATTCTGCATTGTTGCTTTTTGATAACACCATAACCACAATTTTTGTATGTTCATAATAAAATCTTAAAAATTTACTAAAATGTTAAAGAAGGATATAAAAATGAAAGCAGTGATAATTTAAAATCGATAGTTTGATTTGACAGTTTAAATCGTAACATTAAAAAAAAATTAAATTCTCACAAAATTTTATTCTCCAAATAACTTGTAGAAATTACAAGAACTGTCAAATAATCTCATGTCATCACTTTAACTACTTTATATTTTATTTCAAATTGACTTCTTAAAGCAAGGATTTTCTTTCCTACTTTCTTCAACTGACTGAAGTAGATTTTGAGTTTGTTCTTCATTTACGGTTATCGATTGACTGAAATCTTCCATTAGTTTTGCTCCTCGTTCGACGGTTTCATTTACTACTCTTAAGTTTATCATAAAATTTTCATTTCTTTGAACGTGAAATCTTCTTCCCAGGCCTGAGGATTGTTTCTGAACCAGGCTCCATCTTGGTTCAACAAAAGAAAAATCAACCAATTGATGTAGTTTTGTGGTATGATTGAAAACAGAGAAAACGGCGACACCAGTGGGAAGTGATTTTTCATTAGCTTTTGTATTTAATTAAGGATGCTGCAATCTTCTTCTTTTCAGAGTCTGGCACTTTCTTAGAAAATAAAGAAAATGTTACTGTTTCTTCTGTTAAATACCACAAATGTCTACTAAAAATTAAACCCCAAGTGTCTAATTTCTCTTATATGGTCAGGGACTGCGACACATTCTCTGCAGTCAGTGACTACAAGGAATGTGCCGGGATTGTCCTAATAGTGTTGAGAGAACTCTCCTTGGGGAATTTATTGACAAATGCCTGGGTCATTTCACAAAGCCAGGTGAATGTATACAATATGAATGTTTACTTTACTCGGCAAAAATATATGCTTTTGGTAAAAAAATTTAAATTTGACAATAGTAAATCCAGAATTTGGATCAAATATGTTCAACGATTTGATTTTTGATAAAGTTTGGTTGAATGCCCAAAATGCTACAGATGCTCCAGCAAAAGGATCTGATGCTTTGGGAGTCCATGAATCTGTACGAGAAATACGAACCTGGGGTTGTCAAAGGTGGTCTTTTAACTTTCAGTAAACATTTGTGATATTTGATAGAAGAAGCAATAATACATATTTTTATTTCCTAAGAAAGTGTCAGAATCTGAAAAGAACATTGAGGATTCTTTAATAAAATACAAAGCTAATGAAAAATCACTTCCGACTGCTGTCCCCGTTTTCTGTGCCACAAAACAGCATTAATTGGTTGGACTGAAGTCATGGTTGATTTTTCATTTGTTGAAACAAGATGGAACCTGGTTGAAAAACAATCCTCGGGCCTGGGAAGATTTCACGTTCAAAGAAATGAAAAACTTTTAACAAGAACTTAAAAGTAGTATAAATGGCACAGACGAACGGGGCGCAAAACTAATGGAAGATTTCAGTCATTAGGATGCTGCGGTAACCAAAATGAAGAATATACTCAAAAATCTACTTCAGTTTGTTGAAGAAGGTAAGAAAGAAAATCCTTGATTTAAGAAGTCAGTTTGAAATGAAATTTTAAGTAGTTAAAGTGATGACATGAGATTATTTGACAGTTCTGTAATTTTAATAAAATTTTCTGAGAATTTAATTTTTTTTAATGTTACGTGTTAAACTGTCAAATAAAACTGTCGATTTAAATTATCACTGCATTCATTTTTATATCCTTCTTTAACATTTTAGTAAATTTTTAAGATTTTATTGTGAACATGCAGTAATTGTGGTATGGTGTTTATGAAAAGCAACAATGCAGAATTATTGCAAATTTTAACCATTTTACGCTTTTTCCCCCCAAATTTCCAAAGGTACAGTTAATACTTATTTGTGTTCATATTCTAACTAAACGTGTCCATTGGAACAAATATAAATCAATTTTAACACATAAGCAAACATATGAAATTTCTTAAAAATTTTCTAAATATATGACATTTTAGGAGCTTTTTTTCAAATTTCAAGGCTTTACAGGCAAACCCTACAGTTAATTTAGAGGGCTGAAACTTTCTATTAGGACCAAAGGGAATGGGAAAAACCCTGTGGAGCAAAGTATTTTTTTTTTTTAATTTTTTGAGACACCCTAATGTTCATGTGAAACACGATAACTCAAACACGCAAGCCAATACAAACAAGTTTTAATAGTAAATTGCAGATCTGTATCAAACTTTGGGCCAAATCCGTTAATGGGTTGACTGCAGTGGCGTAGCGACAGAGGGCAGGGAAGATTGTCTTCACGGGCACCATGGAGACGAAACATAAGTGCATTCATGTCACTTTTTAAAGTGAAATATCTTGAAGAGGCGGAAAAATAATGTCAATCTCCAGGAGTTTCTATACCATTGATGACGACTGGGGAAGGGAGAGCGAAAAAATCATTCTATGCCCGGGCTCAGTTTCCCTCCTACCCAGTGGTTGACCGTCTCTCGGTTTATGTGACCCGACAAGGTGTGATTAGAAGCCGGAACACTGTTCCCATGCTTCTTACGAAATAAATAAAAAGTGGTGAAAACTTCCTAAAAGGGGGCAGTTTTGTTACACAGGTTAGGCGTTCAGGCACCTTATTTGCATTGGACCACTGGAACCCGATAACCTTGACAAGCAATGAGCTTAGACCAGGGGTTCCAACCTTTCTCCTCTCGCGTACCCTTGATTATTCTTTTTTGTTTTGGCGTACCCCTACTATCATATCAACCTTCAACCATCCGTCTATGCACTGTTTCTATTAATGATGTATATAGGTTGCTTAAGTCAAATGACTCGGAGATTAATAACAATTGCAGAACTTATGTTTGATTTGACATTTTATCAATTTTTACAATATAGTTCAACCCAAAAATGAAACCTAAATTGTAGTATTTTTGTCTTAACTCTAAGCTGGCTAAAAATTACACTTGGATAATCAGCAGATCAAGTGGTAGTTATTAAATAACAAGTGCCACGGACTTGGAGAAACAAAAATTCTCTAACTTTTTTAATCCCTTATGTTTTCTTGTTTCGCTTACAACACATTTGCTGGATGCCCCAGGGGCGCGTACACAGGATTAGGAACCTCTGGCTTGAACAAATGATATTTGGTATGTGGCCTATGAAAGCCTGTCTATTAAACGATCATCGTTGAACACGATTATCAAAACAGAACAAACTACATAAATGATATTTGGTATATGGCTATAAAACCTGTATTCAAACGTCCATGTAGGGAACGATTACTCAAAACAGCAACAAGCTACATAAATGATGGTGTTATATGGCTATAGAAAGCCTATCTGTTAAACGTCCGTGTGAACACGATTACTCAAAACAACAAAAACTACATAAATGATATTGGATATGGCCTATAAAGCCTGTCTATTTAAACGTCATGTGAACACGATTACTCAACAGAACAAGCTACATAAATGATATTTGGTATATGGCCTATAGAAAGCCTGTCTATTTAAACGTCCGTGTGAACACGATTACTCAAAAACAGCAACAAGCTACATAAATGATATTTGGTATATGGCCTATAGAAAGCCTGTCTATTTAAACGTCCGTGTGAACACGATTACTCAAAAACAGCAACAAGCTACATAAATGATATTTTGGTATATGGCCCTATGAAAGCCTGTCTATTTAAACGTCCGTGAACACGATTACTCAAAACAGCAACAAGCTACATTAAATGATATTTGGTATATGGCCTATAAGAGAAG
The DNA here is from genome assembly GCA_013235015.1 of Araneus ventricosus. NCBI lineage: Eukaryota > Metazoa > Arthropoda > Arachnida > Araneae > Araneidae > Araneus > Araneus ventricosus. The sequence goes on from BGPR01039441.1 coordinate 7,598, forward strand.
CCTGTCATTTAAACGTCGATATTGAACACGATTATAAAAAACAGCAACAAGCTTCCATAAATGATCATTTGGTATATGGAATATATAGAAAGCCTGTCTATTAAACGTCCATTAGAACACGATTATAAAAAGAAACAGCAACTACATAATAAATGATGTTGGTGTAATGGCCTATAGAAAGCCTGTCTATTTAAACGTCGTGTGGTTCTGATTACTCAAAAAGCAATAACAAATACGTAAATGATGTTGAAGTAATATGGCCTGCCAGAGAAGCCTGTCTATTTAAACGTCCGTGTGAACACGATTACTCAAAACAGCAACAAGCTACATAAATGATATTTGAGGTATGTATTTTTCTCTAGAAAGCCTGTCTATTTCGCGTCCGTCAAGTAGACACGATTATAAAAACAGCAACAAGCTACATAAATGATATTTGGTATATGGCCTATAAGAAATGTCATTTAAACGTCCGTGTGAACGATTACTCAAAAACAGCAACAAAAAAAAAAAAAACCTACATAAATGATATTTGGTATATGGCCTATAGAGAAGCCTGTCATTTAAACGTCCGTCGAACCTGATTATAAAACAACAACAAACTACATAAATGATATTTAATTATGTAATGACCTATAGAAAGCCTGTCTATTCCATCAACGTCCATTAATGAACACATTCTCAAAAACAGCAACAAGCTACATAAATGATATTTGGTATATGGCCTATAGAAAGCCTGTCTATTTAAACGTCCGTGTGAACGTTATCAAAACAGCAATAAACTACATAAATGATATTTGAATTTATGTAATATATAAGAAAGCCTGTCTATTTCAAACGTCATTAATGAACACGATTACTCAAAACAGCAATAAGCTACGTAAGTATTTGGTAATAATATTATTTTCATAAGAAAGCCTGTCTATTTAAACGTCAGTATTGAACACGATTACTCAAGAAACAGCAACAAGCTACATAAATGATATTTGAACATATGGCCTATATGAAGCCTGTCTGGTATTAAAACGTCCGTGTGAACACGATTACTCAAAACAGCAACTAAACTACATAAATGATATTCCCGGGTATATATGGCCCTATAGAAATGTCTATTTAAAACGTCCGTGTGAACCCACGATTACTCCAAAACAACGAAAAAAACTACATAAATGATATTTGGTATGTGGCCTATAGAAAGCCTGTCTATTTAAACGTCCGTGTGAACACGATTACTCAAAAACAGCAACAAGCTACATAAATGATAATTGGTACGCGGACTTGATACCAAAATTGTAGATCTGTATCAAATTTCGAATGGGCGAAAAGGAAAACGCACAGAATCAGCATTTGGTTTCCTTCACTATTCTACGTAGCACAAAACGAAACTATGTGTGTGGTTGTTGTTACCATCCCGGTTTTAAAACAACAGGAGGCCGATGTGAGGAAGGTCCTCGAAATTTTGAACCGCGGTCAGATGAAGAGGACGCCACCTCATCTGGCAGCCTCTTCTCCAAACCAGCGGGATGACGCTTGACCCACGACATCAGCATTAGCGTGCACCAGGCCCTCATACACGCCGTATCTTCACTCCAATCGGGTTTCGAACCTGGAGCCCTCCGACCCCCGAAGCCGAGAACTCACATTAGACCATCGCAGCCCTATATTGTGTTATTAACCAGACCAGCGGGAGTGTTCTCCCCTAAACTTTCTCGTATACTTCCCCAAAAGGTGCCGTTTCCCCTTCCCCGCGCGGCTAAAATTCGAACCTACTATTGCCCAGAGTCAATGACTATCAGAAGGTTTTCATTATAGTGATTGAGAAAAATATCTGGTAAAGAATCAAATTCAAAGAAGTGCGTACCAATTTCCTCTTGAGTCTCAAGAGAAACGACGTAATTCGCTCCACAAAGCTTTCAGCGTGCTGAAAGGTGGTGCTTCCAGTACACGCATGCGCGTGGGAAACAGATCTTTCAAAAAATTAAAGTGCAGACCGACAGACAGTCAACCTAACTGACGGATTTATTTAAAATTTTATACGGACTTACTTACGGTATGACGATGAAGCCGTGTACCAAATTTTATCCATCAGCGATTCAAATTTTTGAGGTTATAGTGTTCACATGACAGCGGACATACAAACAGACAGACTTCCCAGTTGACAGTTTGTACAAATTTATTAAAACCTACTCTAAATTATGTTTAAAGACCACATGTAATTTCATCCCCATAGCTCTAATAGTTTTCAGGGATTATCGTGTTCTGAACGAACCGCCAATTCCAAAATTTGTGTTTTTTTCGGACCCAGGGAGTTCTAAACGTGGAGATCCGTCAAAATCTCAGTTCAATTTTTTTGACATACAATACTTTCTCTTTGTATACGAGAAAGTAAAGAAAACCTGAAGGGAGCTCTCGCTGGTTGAGTAATGATAAGGCCGGTTCGAAAGACATATATTATTTAAAAGCTGTTTTTTTCTCCGACTCGGGAAGCTCTAAAACGCGATCTTCATCAAACTCGAAGTCAAATTTTTTTGATATGTTACAATACTTTCTCTTGGTATGACTGTAGAACAAGTATAAAAAGCTACATGCACAATTGGGAGAATAGAATGAATATAAAGTTCCTGCGCTACACCAAAAGATCAATGTCACCTGATGGCAATCTGAGCTCGGGTCTGGGGGGCTTGAGGTCATAAAAACTTTGTATGCGTCGGAGAATGTCAAACTTCAAGGCTAAATGAACCAATACTTTAATTTACAGACTTCTCACCCTGACAATAAGAATCATAAAAAATACATATAGCATTTGATAATTAATAAAAATTGACATGAAAATTCATAGCCAAAAGCGTCTTCGACCTAATACAAGAACGCGTAGAGAATGATCAGAAATTAGAAGAAGATTTTCTTCTAGCCAGGCCAGGAGAAGAAGGTTGAATGTTTTTATTATTTTAAAAGAGAATTAGAAAAAACAGTTGTAATAATGTTAAATAAAATCAAGAATTCTGGCTGGGGGGGGGGGGGGGGGTGCCCCCCCCCCCCCCCCCCCCTGGATTCGCCACTGGATGTCACAAAACATTAAATATTAGCACTGCGATTACTTTGAAGAGGAATTCGTTTAATGCTTCCGATAATGTATACGAGTGCTGAAAGCTTTGATACACGCGAAAAAAAATGAAGCAAATTTTTAAACCTTTCGTTTAATTCCGGAGTCGCTTTCAACCCAGTACTCCCAGCGTACCTTGCGTTTAATCCGCCCCTGCACATAATCCCTCAATCGTATGAATGAGCACGCCTGCAGATCCAGACACGTATTCTAAAGAAATGTTAACAAATTAATCTAGTAAGTGGAGGAGTGTTAATGGGAAACTTATGAAAGACCTGGTCGAGTGATTGAGAGATATAATGTGCCGAATGGAAAGCACGAAGCTTCATTCTTCGCCACTTGCACAGCTAGTTTTATTCACTTTGGATAAAAGCAAATGGCACACAGCCAAATCCATTTCCATGTAAAACGCCATTGTCTCTGTCAACTTATCAACAGGAATAAGTGGAAAGAGATAAAACCCGAAAATAGGATCGTTAATGAACGGGAACATACGGGCTGCAGCTTTTGCGTAGACAAACACAGATCCTCGCTCGAGTGTGTGTGGCGAAGGACATCCTCCGTTTTCAATGTCACTCAGGGTGGGTGGATGAGGGTTAAAAAAAGGCGCGGGATTTCGCTCAAGGTCAGACGAAAGACTCATTCGAACATTTTCTCAGCTGTTTTCTCACGATTTGTCCGAGTGTGGGTTTCTTTTTTGTTTCCATTTTCCCCTTAGTTACACAGCACGCATCCTCTGCACGACTTCTGGACGACGCGCAGAATTTCTGCTCTGGCTGAATTGACAACTGTCTCTGGACAGAAATGAAGTGTTCAGGTGTTTAAAGACACGCGTCCTCATTGTTTGAGCCGAGAGATTTGTGATGAAAACGAATCTTTTCTGTTCGAATACAAATACAAAAGAAGGTTAGTTTGGAATACAAATAATGGTGCTTATCTAACTAAAATATTTCTGGGGTTAGTAAAAGCAATAAATACTGATTGATTCAGTTAAATCGAGGTTAGTGACTCTCGCAAGAGGATTCGTAAGGTAAACATTGACACTACCTGAAATAAAACATGTTTTCTGACAGTCGGAGACGTGATTTTTCTGAAGTCAGCAATTTGACTAAATGAGTCGGCAAATTTTGAAAAAGTAATCGAACGTATTATTTTATTCTGCGTATCCACGACATTTGCAGAATCATTTATTGAAACGCTAAAAGAACAAAGGGAACTTTTATTTACTAAGTTAGTTTTTAAATTCTCTTGCAGACCATTGTTGTCAACGACAGGGAGCCGTTCCGACCATAGAGTAGAATCTTATACTCTAAGGTTCCGACTCCTAGTGCAGGGATATGCATGGTGATAAAGACTATTGTTAACTGCGCGGGGTCCGGGCAAACTTTCTCTTCTGTAGTGAAATAAATAAAGATAAAATATTAAGAGCATTGAAAGAAATGAGATGTCAAATTTTTGTAGATCCCGAAATTTTCCGTTACCCATCTGTAAACAGCGGCAGTGTTCTTCCCTAGACTTTCTAGTGTACTCCCTAACAAAAGTGTCACCCCTGCAAGTTCTTGGACACAAGGCCGAAACTGCCGAGTTTTATTACCCTGAATCGGGGACCACGGCAAGTCGATATTGCCGACAAAATGACTACACACCGAAATCGGTGTGTGTTTACAGACGAACGAAGCGACAGACATATATAATTCCAAAAAAATGTTTTTTTCGTATTCCTGTACTCTAATGTAGAAAATCATCAAATTCTCGATGTCGAATTTTTTGGCGTTTATAATTTTTTTTTTTTTTACTTCGCATGTGAGAAAGTAGAGTTTTTAATGCAAATATCCTTATCTATCTTACGTCTTAATTACTTTTTTCTTTCAGATGAGTTAAAAGAGAAAATATCAATACTGCGTTTTCTTAATATCTTAGAATTTAAAAAATAACATTAATTCGATGGAAGAATTGAATAACAATAATCAAAAAATGGAAAGACAGTTCAAATTTTAATGTTTACTGTGGGCTTATTTTGCATATTATTTTTATATTTTTAAATATAAGAAAACATTCATGAAAATTTTTCCACGTCATAAAAAAGGAATAAATATTTATTTATTTTTTTATAATATAGACTTAAGAAACTTTGAGAGATGCTAACAATTTTTTAATAACATTCATTTAGTATGTTAGCTTTCATCATATATTTATATAAAAATTTTGTTAATTTGATGTGCAAGCCATAATGATGCGATTTATTATACAACAGGAGACAAATATTAACTCAGTGTGAAACAGTTTCTTTCAAGTGAGCATATGTTTTAATTATGCGGTTACTAACACTTATTACAGCCAACTGAATAGCATTTAAAAGCTGCATATTTTAAACTTTCCTTGCTAAGCTTAAATGAATGAATGAATTTCTTTTCTCTCCCAACTTTACTATAATTTTTTTTTCTATTAACGATTTTTTTTATACAGAAAGAAACTTGTCTAGCAGTAACATTCAGAGATTACATTGAAACATCTTCAATCCTGAGAATGCAAAATTTAACCTCTTAAAATATGTAAAGTTGTTAGCTGCTAATAACAATTACATTATTCAAATGCTAAACTGTTTCAGGAATTTTAAGAAATGTCACAATCTTATGCCCCTAACCTCAGCAACAAACCATTGCTTGAAAATAAAGTTTGGGAACTTTTTTCCCTCTTTTTCTCTATTAAAAATGTGCATTCCCTAGATTTCAAAAGAAAAGATGATCATAAAAAAGCATCTTTAAAAATGAAAGGTTAAATATTTTTGCAGAACTACATATGAGGAGCTTTCTGACAAAAGTGAACATATACGCTTTTTTCTAAAAGATAACTACATAATAAATTAGATTAAACTAATAATTAACTAATAAAGATAACTAATATAAGATATTTAACATGATTTGTTTTAATAGATCTAAACAAATTCTGCAAATTTATGCATATATATTACCAGCGGATGTTTGCGATTTTTCCAGTACTCGGATGAAGAATAAAAGAACCTTTTTCCGTTCGAATGTCGTGTATATAATAGTAATAAACGGAAATTCAGATGGAGTTAAATTTCGAAGCAGTTTTTTTTTTAACATCGAGTTTAGTGATATAACGAATAATGATTTGGCCAAATACCTACTCTGTAAAAACATTTCACTTTTGATTCTAAATAAAATAATTTTCAAATTTTAAATGTAAAAAAATTAAAGATAAATAAAATTGATATTTTTATTATTTGCATACGTAAAAAAATTAACACCTTTATGTGTTTTTTTCATAATATTTTAAATACCTGAATTTCAATAATTATTTCAGTAATAAGAAATGACCAATGCAGGGAGCTTTCAGACTGTGATCTTTTTTTATTTTCCACATCTATGAATGAAATTTTAGTGGCATGATATGTTAAGCGCCTAAGGATTGATTAGTATTCGTATTATTTAAATATTATATATATGTATATTATTTATGTGTCAGAATGTATTATTTATGATTCATTGAATTTAATGATGGTAAGAAATAAAATTCAGTTCAAAGTATTATAGTGATAATGAAATAATTTATATTAATAAAATTGTAATGTATTGCTGATATGTCCAT